>JAKSZT010053813.1:0-48200 GCA_026826555.1 Tolypeutes matacus
TTTGTGGGGGGGTGATGTGTGGGAGCCCTGCACGATGTTATGCATGTTTGTTTTGTAAGTTCACGAGGTTTACTGAACACTTATAGTTTATGTATGTTCATGTATATACTTCAATAACTTGTTTCTTTTAAAAAAATTCTAATTGGGTCGGGATAGTCACCTTGATAAAATTTGTGCTGTTAATGCTTAGTAACTTTAAACTGGACAACACTATGAAAGTAAAAGAGGAAGAAAAAAAAAAAAGAAAACAAAAAATACCAGCTGCTTTGTAAGACTGCTGCTCAATCGTGGCTTAGCCCCAGTAACAGCCAGCCTCCCCTGAAAACTCGCCTACAGAAAACTGTTTCAGAAATGTGTCCTTGTAAATGTTTCATATTGTATCTCACTGAAATACTGATTAAATGATAAACTAAAGATCCCTATGAGTATCACTGTTTTAGAATTGCATGCTACTAGTATTTGAAATGAAAAAGTGTTATGTTTGCATATAACCAAATTGAATCATTATTCTGACAAGCTTGTTTAGTGTTAATGGTTATTGTATGTTTTAAGAGGTTTGCTTGGGGAAAAGTTCCCAAAATCATTTTGGTAACTTAAGTATGTAGGGTTGTATAGAATGTGTTGTTTTCTTTTTAAAGAAAAAGAAGTAATTTTGTCCTAATATTAAATGACTGGTTATTAAAAATAGTAAAATGTGGGACAAAAGCTGAACGGAAACAGCATGGCTCCTGAGGGTTCTAGAGACATCTAGACACTATAGGCAGGGCAGACTATCTCATGAATTCAGCACCCTGTCTGTGGAACTTACTTTGGAATATATGTTCCCCAATGTAACAGAGTTAGACTCATTTATAACTTCCCTGCATATGGCTCTTCTGTCCCTTTTATTTGAACTTATAATTAGCACTATGCTTGTTAAACATATGCTCCAGAGACTTAAATTTTCAATCTGTTCATATTCAGGTTGAGCCCTGAATCTCAGCAGAGTTGCAATACCTACTCACCAATTCATTGGACTCACCTAGGACAACTAACTAAAGGATTATTGTGGACAGTGCCCATCCCAGGAAGAAGAAAGTGTCTGCAACTGCAAGTAATACAGTTCCATGCATCTGCCCTATGGTATATAATAAGCCCTCTCTCATTTGGAGTCAGGGTGGACATCACCATCCCCAAGTCCTCAAGACTGAGGAATGAACAAATATAAGAGTGGAAAGCAACTGGACTAAAGTAGCCTTATGATTATTCTAGCAATGGAAGAACTTGTACCATTTACTTAAAGGCAGTGGCCACCAGAGGTACTGAGGGGAGTGAGAAGGAAGAATAAATGCAACATGGAGGCATTTGGGGAACACTGGAATTGTCCTGCATGACATTGCAATGATGAATACAAGCCATTATGCATTTTGATAAAACCTTTAAAATTGTGCAGGGCAAAGTGCAAACTATAATGTAAATTATAGTCCTCAGTTAGTACAATGCTTCAATATTTCTTCATCAATTGTAACAAATGTATCACACTAATGAAAGATGTTGTTAATGTGAGAAAGTGTGGAAGGGGGAGGGGGCTGGCCTTATGGGAATCTATATTTTTGGATGTAACATTTATGTAATCTAAAGTTTCTTTAAAAATAAAATAATATTTTTAAAAGGTTGAATGGATGCTGAAAGTGCAGAAGTTTTGTGGAAAAGAAATTTTTGTGATCAAATTTAGATAAGAATTAATGGGTCTATCTATAAAGCTTTAAAAGCCTTAGTATCAGGTATTATACTGAGGCAAAACTAAAATTTAGTTCTTTCTCTGTTCAAGTGACAAAGTTTCTTAAATCACTTTTTTTGTTTTCGTAGAAGGTTATAATGAGTTTCCTCCTGACTAATAGGTAAACAAAGCAGAAAGCCCGTTTTATCAAAATAGCGTCTTGTAATTTAACCTTACCATGTCCTTGGTGGTTTAAGAAAAACAAGTCTTCTCATTTTTAAAATAACATAATGTTCAAACTTAGCAACTTTTAATCCTTTGATTTCTCAAACTGAAACCTTAGAAAGTATCTTTTTTATTTCAAACTGTTGCAAAAGATTTGTTCTTTCACCTTGAAAAAAGTAAAGTAATGAAATAGTTAAATTCACTTAATATGTTATAAGTTGAATAAAAAGTGTACAGAAAGTGGTATAAAAATTAAAAGGGATTTTTTAACCTTCTGTTAATCAAAGTTGTGTAAGTAAAATGCTCACATAAATCCTTAAAGATTGTATAAAATTCCTAAAAATTTAACAATGTTTTCTTCAAAGTATTAGATAACAATAAAATATTGTTAGTCATAACACTAATTATTTTTAAAATGTTATATGTCACAGAAACAACCTCTCTGCCTGGAAATCAAGAGGTGAATGCTTTGCCTCATCTTCACCTGATTTGCACCCCCTCTGCTGAAGAATCAGCCCCTTGGCTACATAAAAAAGTAGCCATCAGGAGCTGCCATGGGGTGGTGCAAAACTAGATTACCAAAAATTAAATAAGGAACACCACCCTGTATGCAGTCCCAAACATTGCTGGTTTATTGCAAGAAATTAGCACCCAGTTATGTCAATACCACTTTGTTTTAGATCTTGCTAATGCTTTCTTTAGTATCTCCTTAGACAAGTCAAGGCTGCCTGCATTTGCCTTCAAATGGGAAGGCCAACAATGGACTTTTACAGTGCTTCCTCAAGTCCATATGCATAGTTCAACCATCTGTCACAGCCTCCTGGCAAAGGATCTGGCCCTGTGGGAGAAAACTTAGCTGTAACCCTATTCCATTATATTGATGATATTATGTTAACCAGTAATTCTCTTTCAGATTTAAAAGAACCATCAGAGACAATAGTATCTCATCTTGAAAGCCGGGGATGGGCAATCATTTGGGACAAGCTGCAAGTTCCTGGGTGCTCTGTCAAATTGTTGCTTGATGTTTGGTCAGGTAAGACAAAAACTATACCCTCTTCTGTAAACAATAAAGTACAATGTTTTCCCACACCACAAACTCCAAAACCATTGATGGCCTTTCTGGGGTTGTTGGGGTACTAGAGACCATTCATCCTACATTTAGCTCAAATATTAATACCATTGTATGTGTTAATTAGGAAAGGTCATGCATGGGAATTGAGGACCCCCAGCAGGCTGCTTTTAAAGAAGCAAAGAGGGCAATAGCACAGGCTCAAGCACTAAGGATGGTGGACCCTGACTTACCCTATGAATTGTATGTGTCAGCTCTGATTTTGGCTTTGGGTGGGGTTTGTGTCAAAGGCAACATTCTAAGTGAGTTCCCATTGGGTTTTGGTCACTCTGAAGACTGCCATACTTAACCAGGTGTGGACTGCAGATATTGAGAACAAGCCTCGCTCCAGTAGTGGTGCAATCAAGTACCTTAACAAAGTGGAAAGCTCACCTGCTACAGCGTAGTGTCTTCAATTCTAGTCCATTAAGTACCTAAATGCATGATATCCTAGGCCCAGTGTCTTATGTGGAAGAGTCTTTGGTCCAAGTTACAACCTCCAAGGTGGCCACTGAAGTGCCCACTAAAGAAGGCATAGGAACAGTACCAGAAAATGCATAGTACATGAATGCTTCAGCTAGCAGGCAGCCTCCCACATGGATGGCTGGGGCTGTGCAGCCCAGAACTGACACTGTTTGGTGGGAAACAGGCCCCATGCAGAGCAGTCAGTGGGCTGCGTAAAGAGACAAGTGGATGGTTATAGTACACAAGCCAGGAGATGCATCAACAGTCTGCAGTTGGGCAGTTTACTAAGACCTTACCACCTGGATGGCAACCTGGAAACAGGAACGATGGACTGTCATAGGCCACCTTTTGTGGGGATGATATCTGTGGAAATACATCTCAGATGCCTACCAGGGTGACAGGTAACTGTTTATCACATTCCTGCCCACTCCTCTAACACCTTTCTCAGGCATGTTGAGGCAGATGCTCTCACAAAGATCCAGAGCCATACCATTAAAACCTGAGAAGCACTTGAATGGCTTCATAGGAAAAGTGGACATCATGGCTACCAGACCCTGTGGTGCCTAGCCTAGCAGTTCCAGCTGCCTGTCACTCACCAACAGCTAGTGGACATCATCCATAAGTGTCCATCATACTCACTCTGATGACCATGACAATTACTTCATTGGATGGGACATATTGGCTGAGCACATGATTGGCCAAGTAGCATGATGGCAAATGGATTACATCAGTCCCCTCCTGCTCTCAGAAGGGGCCCAGGGTATGCTTTCCCTGCCTCAGACACTGCCATGGGACTCTTGGCCTTCCCAGTAGAAAGGCCAACCAGCAGGCAACTATATGCTGCCTAGAAAACAGTAAGTGTCAGGTAGGTGGTGCCAGCCCTAATTGACAGTGACTGAGGAACTCCATTTACTGGTCATCTCAGGCAGTCCTGGGCAGTGTACCAGAACATTGTTTGGACTTTCCATCTACCTCATAACCCCACTGATGCATGTCTTTTAGAAAGGATGAGTGACCTTTAAAGGAACAAATAAAAGGTGATAATGGATCTTTACAACAATGGACTAAGAGGCTGTATCCAGTCTTAATCCATTTAAATTCTCTACCTGAGGCTGAAGCCTCTGCTCCAATTGAAGTGCTAATAGCAGGACTAATGCAGGCGTTGAGAATACAAGTTAAAGGGCAAGCCATTATACAGTCCAAAAGGGGAAGTAATAATAATCTATCATTGCCTATGCCTCAAACTATACAAACTGGGGAAAATGAGGTCCTTTGGCCATGGTACTGGCCTATGCAGTCTCACTGGTTGGGAATATTAAGCTCATGGTGAATAGGAGTCACCCAAAACATTGTTATAATTTTGTACCAAAAATGCCAGTAAAAATCTGTATTAATAATTCAGGATCTCCTATTCCCACTGGGGCTCTATGTGTATCTACGTGGACTCTTCTTATGCCTAAACTAGTTTTTGATGTCACTGAAGAAAACTCAGAATTTAGAAGGGGAAAATGTATGGTATTGAAAGCCTCCTCATAAACGCCCCCTACCTGGTACTTTGTTATCTACTGATGGAAATGTTGCCTGTATACTGTTAGACCAGCATGATCTGCCCCTTATTGTTCCCCATAAACATCTTTCTTTTCACCCATAGCAACCTAGCCAATACTTTCCTGCAGTGAGTTTCAGCAGTAACTCATGCCCACAATTGGACCCAATGTTGAGTTCACACAAACCTGCCATCCTCGGGTGCTACTGGCCTTCCTTGGACTGTCACTCCTGCAAATTGGATGGCATGGGACACCATGCTAGCATGGCAGGATACAACCCATCCAAGGTCTCTGGAACAAGACCTCATTTAAGACTGAAATTTAGCTGCTGTCTTTCAATGACACTTGTAATTAAATTTTTTACCTTTCAAGGGGAACAGGTAAATAAGTCTAAACCTTTATTAAGATATACTGTATATGATAGTTTAGGGTGATTAACAGCTGAATCTGTCACCCCAGATCACATTGCCCCTGTGTGTATGGAATGACAGGAAGGGATCCTTAATATGAGGCAGTTACCCCAGAATTGTGTAATTCTACCATCAAGCTGAAAAATGATGGCAACCCTACTTCTTAATAACTGGGGTTTATCTGTCCCTGAAAGGGTGGTTATGGACTTGTGGGCAAAACAGGTAGCTGTATTTGCTCTACAATTGGACCAGACGATGTAAGTGGGACAGTTCTATGTCCCTGCCACTTTATATAATTCGTTACCCCATATTCCCAGTAATTGGGAAATGGGTAAAGCTAGGTACAGTGTAAAGTGCACCCCGTGGTAGTTCAATCTTTTAGCTGCTTTTGTGCAAGGTGGTGCTGCAATTGTCACTAAAAAACGCATACAATGCTTTAGCCAATCACACTGCTCAAGGTCTTAATGAATCTAAGGTAACTATTGTCTTGCTGAAATGATGAAACTACTCAATTGCATAAGGTTGTTTTACAAAATAGGATGGCTTTTTTTTCTCATAAACTATGGAATATCTTTGTCCTGGATCCCATATGTTGCCCCTCCTTCTCTGACTTCTTTGTGGAGTGCTATCTTCATTCTTTGACCAGCCATCATCAAAGAGCCTCTCCTGTTCAAAAGCCCCAATAAAGCTCATGTCTAACCATTTGCCTGGTGTATTCTTTGATCTTATGGTTGCACCAACTTGTGCCTTTCAAAGCAGGGTTGGAACAAATAGTGACTAAAAGAAACAAATAGTTATGAATAAACTTGACCAAGAACATAAAGGGCCTGTATTCAGGGAACTACAGCATATTGCTAAGGGAAACCAAAGAAGATTAAATAAATGGAAGGATATTCTATGTTCATAGTTCAGAACACTAAATATCATTAAGATGTCAATTGTACCCAAACTGATCTGTAGATTTAATGCAATCCTGATAAAATTTTCAACAGTGTTCTTTGTAGAATTGGAAAAGAAAATTATCAACTTTATCTGTTTGGGTACGTGTGCCTGAAAAGTCAAAATATCTTTAAAATGTGGTGGACGGATGTGGCTCAAATGGTTGGGCGTCTGTCTCCCATATGGAGGGACCCGGGTTCGATACCCGGGACCTCCCGGTAAAAAAAAAAAAAAAAAATATATATATATATATATATATATATATATATATCTTTAAAATGAAGAATGAATTTGGAAGACTATCCTGGACTGTAAAGAATATTATTTAGCTACAGTGGTAAAAGAGCATGTACTGGCATGAAGATAGAAAGATTAACCAATGATATCAAATCAAGAGTTCAGAAATACACCATACATGGTCAAGTGTTTTTTGACAAACCAAACTAGCTGTCAGAACAGTCTATTCAACAAATGATGCGGGGAAAATTGGATTCAACATGAAAAAGAAGAAAGAGGACGCTTTTCTCCTACCTTATACAAAAATTAACTCAAAATAGGTCAAGGACCTAAATATAAAAACTAGATCCATAAAACTCCTAGAAGAAAATGTAGGGAAACATCTTCAAGATCTTGTCGTAGGTGGTGGTTTCTTGGACCTTATACCCAAAGCATGAGCAATGAAAGAAAAAATAGATAAATGGAACTTCCTCAAAATTAAATACTTTTGTTTTTCAAAAGGTGAAAAGTCATCCTACTTAATGGGAGAAAATCTTCAGAAACCACATATCCAAAAATGGATTTATTTCTATGTTATATGAAGAAGTCACATAACTTAACAATGGAAAGACAAGCAATCTAATTAATAATCAGCAAAGATTTGAATAGACATTTTACCAAAGGGGAAATTCAAATGGCCTGAAAGTACCTGAAATGATGTTCGACATCATTAGCTACTAGGGAAATGCAGATCAAAACTACAATGAAATACCATTTCATGCCTTACAGAATGGCAATTATTAAAAAACAACAACAACAACAGAAAACTATGGGTGCTGGAGAGGTTGTGGAAAAATAGGAACACACCCTCACTGTTGGTGAGAGAGTAAAATGGTGTAGTCTCTGTGAAGGATGGTTTGGGGATTCCTCAGGAAGCTAAATATAGAACTGTCCTATGATCCAGCAATCCTACTACTAGGGACATACTCAGAAGGACTGAAAGCAAGGATGTTAACAGATATTTGCATACTGATGTTTATAGTGGCATAACTCACAATTTCTAAAATATGGAAACAAACTAAGTGCCCATTATCTGATGAATGGAAAAACAATATGTGGTATATTCATATGATGGACTATTATTTAACTGTAGGAAGAAAGACACAGAGAAAAACATGACAACATGTTTGAACCTTAAGGATATTATGTTGAGTGAAATAATACTGACACAAAAAAGGAAAAATATTGTATGTTCTCACTGGTATCTGCTAAATATGATTAGTAAGCTTATGGAATTAAACTATGGAGTATAGGTTACTAGGAGACAGAATGTTGGTTATGAAGGGGGAGGTGATACTGAATGTATATAAAATGTTTATTAAGGATGAATATAAATATATTGCATAGAACAGAGTTGATAGTAGCACATTGTAATGAGTATAACAAACACTGCTGATATATAAATGCGATTTCAGTTGAAAGGGGTATTCTAGGGAGATTAATGTTAATTGAAAGACAGCTAGAGGCTAATCTAGGGGGTTGTATAACATAGTGATTGTGGTGATAGGTGAGGATTGTGGTTAATAACATGAATAGAACAATGGCCTTCTACTACCAGGTGTTAAGAATATGGTGATACATGGGAAAAATACAACTAAAGTAACTTCTAGACTCTAGTTATTGCAGCATCAGCAAAGAAGGCACTATACAATACCGAAGGTCAAAAATATTAGGTGGGGTTTAAATTTATGAGATATGAAAACAATTAAGCATTTCTCTCCATTTTCTTCTTCAACAAGGAGACCTTGGTCTTGTCATTTAAGCAATCTGTGTTCATTTATGTATCTTTCTGAACAGTGGAGAAATAACTTAGTTAGATTTTAGGATAAAATAAGATAAATGTGCCTGGACAGAATTTTTTAGTATAATGTTTCCATAATTTGTTAAGCTGCCTTTTGTCTCTTATTTTATTTTTTTGAAGTCGCAATTAAAAAAAAAAACAAAAAACAAAAAACAATGGTGGACCGGTGACGTCATCAAAACAGCGACAGAAGACAGACCCTAAAAAAAAACCTCCCCAGATATTCAGGGAATGTTCCGACCCAACTCTTGAAGGGCAGGGATCCAGGACTGCTGCGAGACCAAAGAACACACCAGGGACTAAATCAGACATGACCTTTATGTGGACTTACGAACAAGAGAGCGTGTCCGGAGGAGGCGGTCTGAGGAACGGTGGTCGCGCTTTGCAAAAGAGGTAGGAAAATGAGGGGCGATATAAAGGGTCTCACATAGTGTCACAGAAGCATACAAATGGGGTCTGGTGATGTTATCGTAGGAAGGAAGTTGCCGCCTGAAAAAGATTATAGTTTAGGATACCATCTGTATGTTCTTTTCCCGCGGGGGAGGGTGATTAATCTTTAACTTATGTCCAGGTCACGCAGACAGTACGTGCTACTGGCTTTGTTTCAGTTTAGTAGAGGGAGCTCCGGCTCGGCTCCCACAGTGAATAATGTAAGGGGAGATTCCAGAACTATGGAGGATGTAGACACCGGAGAAGGACTCCACAAATGCTGAACTGAAGAAAGAAAAATATCAGGTAGGAAACTTCTATCCAGGACCTGCCGGTTCTCTTCCCTTCCCTCTCAATGGGTTCTTTGTAAAGCTTGGGAGTTCTCCCGAGGCAGCAAGCGGCCTGGGACCCTCTCACCATAGAAACATCTTAGACTAACTCACAGGAGTGAGTTAGAACCCCACGCGTATCCAAGCACAGAGACCTAAGGGTGGAGAAAAAGCTGCTGAGGAATTCAGAAAACAAAATGGCCCAGTTTGGGGGTGGGGAGTAAAACCGCAGAAGAATGGCAGCGACTGAGTTGTGCACTCACTTAATCCAGTTACTGTCAGTGGGACTCCATAAATGCAGAAAGGACTTTTCTGGATGGACCTACCTTTCTGGAATGACCACATCTGACTCCCAGAGGCAGGGTGACCTAGCAGGAAAGAAACTTGTGGCAGAAGCCTCACAGAGGGGAAAAAAAAAAAAAAAAAGTGGGGAGGAGTAAACAGAACTGCTGTAAGACTGGAGGGTCCCAGAAATGAAAAAAGTTAGGAAAGTGGGGCACTGAGTGAAGAAAAGAATTTAAACAAATCATAGGAGCTGGGAAGAAAATTCTGCATGAATACAAAAAGATCAGACCAAGATTCCTGTTGAAGGAAGAGAGGAAAGAAACTGGCAAATTATGGTAGGTTGATTGTTTCAGGTTGTGGGAAAAGGAGCACTTAGAAGAGATAGGATCTTAGTTAAGTTTCAGTTTGTTGATGTAGGGCTTAGCATGAAGGATTCCACCTGGGAACCACTTAGTTTATTTAATAATTTTCCCCAGTTTGATCTGGCTCCAGCCATTGAGAGTTGTGATCCAAATGTAAGGTGTTCAGCCCATGTTCTGTTATTGCCTTGGTCTTGGAGTAGTACTTGCAGGTTGTTTTCATGTTGGGCTCAAAGGTGGTCATGATGCAATTTTCCCCTTGATCATCATTTTTATGTCATCTCAGACATAAAGATGATTTACTGGGTCACAAGTGGCTGAGGACACACATTCAAAACTCTTGAGAGAAAAAAGTGCACCATGAAGAGTGTAATGAGTCGTATAATGAGGGATAAAAATGCCCAAATGCCCACCTCATAGGATGCTCCTAAGCCCAGGCCCCCATAATTTGAAGCAACTGAAATCAAAGTGATCAAATCAGGGCCCTGTGGAAGAGCTTTCCTGTTTAAACAATGTGTCTTGTTTAATTATTTCATGTGATTGTGTCTCAACTTCCCCAGGAGTGTTTACCCAATTACAACAGTTGGTGTTGACAATGGCAAAAATGCTTCCATGTTCAGCTAATAAATAATCAAGTTTGGCAGTGCTATTGACTAAAACAAGTTTAGCTAATAAATCTAATGACTGGTTGGGCAATTCTAGCTCTATCAGTAAACTCAATAATTTCTCCTACTATGATCGATAGATTTCTAATTGTGTTTTCATTTCTGTTGACTCCAAGCCAAGGTAGCAACACTCTGCCAAAAAAGGCAAACCCAGAATCATTAACTTCCTGGGGAAATCCTATTTTGCCTGAGAATGTAGATTGAGGGGAGTAGTTCAGTGAGAAGTTTCAGATTGATTATAAACTCCTAAGGGGCTGTGAGGAGATGAAGTGCACATTGCCCAGACATTTACCAGCTCTTAAGGGAATTTACTGCCCAGGAAAATATTTTATAAAATTTCCACAATAAAAATATTGCCTGGGAGAACAGTGTAACTGCAGACAAGGAGATGATGTTTGCAGATTCATTCCTGGAAATACTATCATTTGTCTTTAGTATCCCAGGGTCGATGCTGTTTAAGTACAAATGAAGAGTTGACCAAGATTTATTTTTGTTGTGAATCTCTTGCAGATCCAGTGTCTTAAACCTGAACGTGGACATGCATTGTTAAGGTAACTTGTAGTTCATGGAGGCATGTAGACTATTGCAGTGAAGTTCCCAAGCTCTTCTGTGATATCTGTATAATTCTTTAGACCAGTTGTGCCTACAGGATGGTTGATACTGAGCAAAACAGATTCTTTCCTCCCAATGCACTTTAAAGACCAGTTCCTGAAACAGTGGGGTTCCAAGATAGAAAGATTTTATTTTCTAGTCTAGCAATGAGGTCATGGGCCCATGGGCCCAAAAATCTGACTCCCTGACTTTCAGGAGGTTAGGGTTTTTATGGATTCAAACAGGGGAGGGTGGAGTGGTTACTATCACAATACTACATATACACAAGTGTAAGCCTAGTGTTGAAATAACCATAAACCAAAGTAACATCAGACTAGAGTAACTACCAGAAGAGTAAGTTTACACAAAGGTGAGCCTAGTTTGAAATAACTATAATGAAGGGTGAGGTTGATCTAGGCAGTTTCATTAATTTCAGGTATTAGCTTTTGCCTATTCTATAATGCACTGAAAAAATAAGAAAAAAAGCATTGATATAACAATTCAGTAATCATAAACTTTTGTGAATTTTTTTTTAAGGAGGTACCGGGAATTGAACCTGGGACTTTGTACTTGTAGAGCAGGTGATCAACCCCTGAGCTACACCCACTCCTTGTTAATTCTAATTCTTGGTTACCATCTTACAGGTCTAAGAAAGGACTGGGGACACATGCATGGTTTCTAATATAGCAAATGTTTAGCCTACCCTGATTATCACAAAAATCAGGACAGCTAGAATATTTGCATGGAGTCTTAATTTTGAAGTTAATGATTTACAGTCATGAGGTATCACCTCATTGGATAAAGGTAGCAGAGTAGTGGGGTTAAGAACATTGCAGCATTTTAGCTGAAGGTTAAGAGGTGAAAAAGAAGGATCTCATAAGAAGTCAGTTTTCTGGACAAAAAATGTTAGGTCTGTGCAGAGTTGAATTTGCTGAGGCTTTAAGTAATTTGGCAACTTCTTATAATGCTTTAACACAATTTGGGTGAGCTCAGACAACTGCATGTAGGTGAAGGCTCTAATACACAGTAGATTTGGAACTTCCTCTGCGTTCTTTTTTTTTTTAAAGATTTATTTATTTACTTTATCCATTTTAAACACCCCCTTCCCCATTTGCTGTTTTGTGTCCATTCGCTGCGCAATTCTCTGTGTCTGTTTCCTGCCATCTCTTCTCATCCTTCTCCTCCAGTCTTCAGGATTCAATCCTGAAGACCTCCAATGTAGGAGAGAGGTGTTCTGCCACCTTTGCCACCTCGGTTCCTGGTTTTCGGAGCTTTCCCAGCATCTCGTCTTGACTCTCCCCTGCGTCTCTCTACTGTTACGTCATCATCTTGCTGCATGGCTCCCGGGGCCTGACGGCTCATTGGCACACAGAGCCTGGCAGCCCATGTGCCTTCTCTCTATATTTTTTTTATTTTACCGGGAGATCCCGGGGATCGAACCTAGGTCCCTCTATATTGGAGACGGATGCCCAACCATCTGAGCCACATCTGCCCCCCTCCTCTGCGTTCTTGATTTAACATTCCTAGGACTTGCTTATATAACCATTCACTCCAATTATTTCCTGTTAACAAGGAGGACAGATCCTGATTCAACCCATGCAAATAATTATAGTACCATAAATATAAGAATATTCAGTAAGAGTTTTCAAATTCTGGAGGAGTCAGACAAGGAAATAAAGATGAATATTTTATGAATTATAGATAGCTTAATTCACTAAAGGATCCCTTGTATCTAGAAACTAGAACAATAAAATATCAGCAAAAACCCAAAGAAAACTATAACCATTCTTTATCAGTTCATTTAGCCTTAGATAATTAATCCATATTTCATTAGATCTTCTGTTATCAATATCATGAACCTATCAGCTTCTTCACTAGAATTTTAGAGATCTTCACTCAGTACAGTGGTGTGCTCTCAAAGTTATTTAAGAAATGTCATTAGAAGCTGGTGCCTCAGAAAACTTGGCATAGTTCTCTGAGACAGTTTTTTGGTGGTTGTTGTTGAAGATGAAGCACACTGGCCTGCAGCTGATTGCAAATGTTTTCATGGAAGCATCAGAATAAAAAGCTATCTGTAGATGACAGAAAACTTAAAATGTCCATAATTAACTTAGTGCTGTTTTACAAAAGTGAGCAATCAGCTGAGAGTTCATGAAACATTATTTTAAGAACAGCTGAACTTATGACCAATAATACTATTGTCCAATATCAGATTTATCAGTATTGGACAACTCATGGACAGTGAGGCTATTGACAAGTCTCTAAGAACTTTATATAATTTCTGAAATGTTTATATTAATAACATTTTATCCTATAATTTAACCAACAGAAAGTTCCAAAATCCTTTTTAATTTGATATCACTTGCTATGCAAGTGTTAATATAGCAAATAAAACAAATGAGCTTTAGCATGTCTCTTTTTACAAGGTGAAAGAAAAAATCCTTTGTGATTTTCTCTGGAAAATCCCAATGAGAGTTTGGGGTCAAGAAGATATCGTTTATGGTTCAGTTTTTGGAAGGAAACTGTCAAAAGTTGTCAGGTTTTAACATTTTGTTAAAGAGGATCATGGGAAACAGTGAAACAATATTTAGATCCTTACTTAATGAAAATGACAACAAAAGATTTTAAAAATAAAGAGGAGGTAGCATGATGGTAAAAAAATACTTTATTTCAAAAAAGTGAGAAATCTTGTCTAAAATAATTAAAGGAGAATAAGATCAATAGAAAGCACAGGAAATTTTTCTGGTAAGATGCAGAATCTTTCCCTCTAAGCAGGTTACTCAGAAGTTTTAGAAACACCTTTTATTAATTCTTATTAAGAGCAGACCAATTCAAGGATACTTTGTCATTGTAACAGGAAGAAAATCAAATACTAGTTTGGCATGAAGATACCGTCTGATAAGAAAACTCTTAAAAATCTTATAAACCTATCATATCTTAAGCAACCTTCACCTTGACTGATAAAATCCCTTTTCTGAAAACCTGCAACTTATTACATGTATTCAGGATTGCCCTACATACTCCTGTGTCTCATCCTGTAACAATCTGTCCTTTTACTTTAAGACAAAACCATTTCTGTTCCCTTAACAAAACATATCCTGCATACCTTATATACTTAAATTATCAAAAAGATCTTGTAAACTATCTTCAACCTAACATCCTTCAAAACACAATATACATTTTTCGATCATCTTAAAGATCTAGTAGATATAATGTTATATTATTTCATTAGAAAACTGCATAAATTTAGGAAGAACACACCAAACTAGTATAAAATTATATGCTTATATTACTTAGTAATGATAATTACAAAGACAGCTATTTTTATTTAGTTGATATTAAATCAGCCCTATTAGCCTAGGGTTTACCTGAATTACATGAACTTTAATTTTTTTTCAAAACTTTAAATTTAATTCTATGAGTACTTTATTTTCACCAGAAATATTAGAACTTTGTTTTCCTTAATTTCTGAAACTATAGGTGTATTAATTTATATAAGTGCTTATTTATCTTTAACCCAACTGGAGTAGAGCTCTTTAAAGGAATTTCATAAGGTATTTTGGTAACATCACTCAGAGGTAGGAAAATGTTGTACATTAAACGTACAGACAGACACAAATAAAGAGCTTGTAGCTTCAATTAAAAATAATTTAGCTATGTGTCATACACAAAAATATAGAAATAAAGAAAACATAGAATTCCCATGAGCTTACAATTTCTCATTTGTGTTTCGCAAAGTGTCCTTTAATGAAACTATTTTGGAATCTTGCAATATCTTAGTAAATTCTAAGTGCTAATTAAAGTAGGCAATCCATTCAGCTGTTTAGTTTGGGAGTTCCTTTTCTAGACTGATGAGTAATTTTGTATAATTGGATATTCCCCAAAATGGACATGAAAATTCCAGGTTTTCTTTGGTGTGATTTTGCCATTTTGTTAGAGTGATACAGCTTCCAGCCCCATAAATTTTAAACATGTAATATGCCAGAGTACCAGAGTGTAGAGAATCAAAGTTTTTAGTTAAAGATGAGGATCCCATCTTACCTTGTGCACTGGCAAAGAAACCAGCAGAAGCAGAAATCAAAAGGCTAGGACCCCAAATTTGAACTTTCTCACCAATAAGATGAACCCACTAACCTTTGGACTGAGAACTAGTGAGATCAGAGAGCTCAAACACAAAAATAGTGGAGGTCAGATCTGAGAGGGACTCATCCATGAACCTTGGAGATGGTGGGGAGAAAAGAAAACAAAGTGTTTCAGCATGCACTTAAAAAAAAGTTTATCCAAGTATATCATTCATACATAAACATACATAAGCAATAAGTGTATATTAATAGTTGTGAACTTACAAAATAAGCATACATAAATCACATCATACAGGGCTCTCATACCTCACCCTACCAACAATACCTTGCATTGTTGTAAACATTTTTAACTTATGATTAAAGGGCATCCTCAAAATATTACTACCAACCAAAGTGTCTTACATTTGGTGTATTTTTTTCCCTTAACCCATCCTATTGTTTTTTTTTTTTTTAATTTTTATTTTTATATCATTTACATATGAACATATATGAACAATGTGTATGTAAAAGTTCTGAACTTACAAAGCAAACATGCATAACATCATACAGGCGTCCCATACATCAACCTGCTATCAACACTTTGCATTGTTGTGAGATATTTATTACAAATTATGAAAGAATAATGTCAAAAATCTTACTACTAACTATAATCCTCCTCTTACATTTCATGTATTTTTCTTCCAATCCACCCTATATTTGTAAATATATTTTTATGACAGATGTTGTAAACTTACAAAATAATCATGTATATGTGCAGAATTCCCATGTAACAACCCTCTATCAACACACCACACCGTTTTGGAACATTTGTTACAGATTATGAGATAATATCATGAGACTATTACCAGGTCCTTAGTGCACATTTGGCACAATTTTCCATACTCCTCCATATCAACACAGTACATCTGTGGCATAGATGCATGAATATGCCATTATTACTGTTAAGCACAATCCATAGGTCACTCCAGTTGTATTTTTCCCATGCTTCTCCACATTCCCACCACCCCGCAATAGTGATGTACATCTGCTCTCGCTTACAGTGGACACTCTTGCATGTGTACCATCAACCGCAATTCTCATCCACCTCTGGTTTAGTGTGTTATTCAGTCCCTAGATTATTCTCTAGTTTTCTTTCAGTTGGCATTTACATCCCTAGACTACCCTTTTCAGTCACATTCCCATTTATAAACCAGCTGTTACTTGCTATAATGTGTTACCATCAACTCATTGAATTTATTAAGGAGATTTGTTTGAACATCTATGATTAGTTGTCTCAACTCCTTTATGTCATCTGGAGGCTTATCTTATTCCTTTAAATGGGCCATATCGTCCTGTTTCTTGTTGTGGATTGTAATTTTTTGTTGGTGTCTTGGCATCTGGCTTACTAGATGTATTTATTCTGCATGCAGTTTCTCTCTTTAGTTTAGGGTTTTCTTGCCTTTTCTCCCTTGCTGGTTGTATAGTAGGAGCCAAGGATGTAGTTGGTGCCTTAAGCTGTGGAGGCTCAAGAAGCCCTCATTGCCCAAGGAACTGATGAAACTTCTCCCAACTTTCTTTGCCAGGGGTAGGGACAGAGTTCTTAGCCGTGTGTAAAAATCCAAATTGTGCAGGCCTAGACTGTAGTTGCCCAGAGAGACTGATGAACCTTCACACCCTTTTCTTCCCTGCCTAGGGTGGGGATGCAGCTGCAGGTGTGAGCAGCAATCTATGCCTTGCAGGTCCAAAATGACTGCAATTGCCCCAGGAGACTTCTGACTATTCAGTCTGGGCCAGCCGAATGTACCTACGGTTTTCTGGAGAGGATGGTGCAGGGCCTGCCGGCTTCCTCTCTGCTAGAGGTGGGACTGAAGTGTAGGCTAGAGCTGCAGTCCAATCTGGATGAAAGAAGCCATTTGCTACAGTCACTGTGATTTTCAGTCAGGCTGGCTTACCCTCATGCCAAGGGTGGAATCAAAATTGTGGCTGCTGGCTCCTTCTGACGTAGACAGATTCAAACTTTAGCTGTTCTTAGGGTTATACTTTAGCCAACTGAATTCACAAATCAGTAGCTGAAGTCAGTGGCCAACCGTCTCTCCCTCCCCTGTTTTTGGGAAATGGAGCTTTCAACTTCGGCCACAGAATAGCTCCTGAGGCAGCTTGTGCCACCAGAGTAGGATGATCACCAGCCTCTGTGGCATGGCATGTATTTTCCTGGAGAGGCTGGTGCAGGTCCCCCCAGTTTCCTCCCTGTCGGAGGTGGAACTGGGGCTTAGTCTAGAGCTGCAATCTGTTGTGAATGGGAAGAAGCTAGTCCTTACCAGCACTGTGATTTTCAGTCCACCCCCACTTCCCCTTGTGCCAGGGGTGGGGTTAAAGTGGCAGCTACCAGCCTCTTTCTGACTTGGACAAGTTCAAACCTTAGCTGTTCTTAGGATTATATTTTAGCCTGCCCAATTTATTACTCAGTACCTGAAGTTGGTGCACAACCATCTCTTCCTCCCCCATTTTTGGAAATGAAGTTTCCAATTCCAGCCATGGAATAGCTCCCAAGGCAGCTTGTGCCACCATTGGAGGAAGGCCACCGGCCTCCTTAGTGTGGAGTGCTCTGTTTATGAATCTTCTCTGCGATGGGCAGTCTCCACCTTCTATTTTTTCAAAGATGTTGCAGGATGCTCTTCTGGCCTCCTGGAGCCCCCAAACATGTGCTTTAGATAGCTCTGGGTGATTACTAACTGTCCCATAGCATGAGCTGACTCAAGGAATTCCTTACTCTGCCACCATCTTGCTGGTTGTCTTCAGCATGTACTTTTGTCTGTCTGTCTTCTTATCTCCAGAGTCACAAGCAGTCACCTTCGGATCCTATCCTCATAGCCAAAACTGCCCCCTCAAAAACCCAAAATTCCAAAGGAAATTAATTTTCTGGATCTTACATCTTTTTTAAGCAATTCATGAATTGGACATCATACAGTTCATAGAATGGAAGGGAGCTCAGAAGAGTGGCAGCAAGAAGGTTTCTATAGGCAGAATAAGGTAGTCTTTAAGAAAATAATCTTATTGCTTGACACAGGATAGTTTTCCTTACTTGGCTTAGCCTTTACTTAGAGGAACTAAGCTACAGAAGAAAAAGGAGCTGTTGAATTATGATAGGTTGTTCTTAGGACTCAGGTTCTGGGCTAGGAACACTTAGAGTGACAGGAACTTAGTTAAGCTTTTGTTTGCTGACCCAGGCTTAGCATGAGGGACTCTATCTCAGGCCTATGTAACTTATGTATCATCTCATAGGCTTGTATTTCTTCTTGCTTTGACAATAAAAATCCTTACTACTTTGTCAAAAGAAATGAGAATAATTTCCACAATTATTCAACAAAATATATGTTAAAGTATTGCACCCTATAAACAGTCTGCCTTTAAAGAGCTCATGGACCCACCATACAAATGTTTCATACAATAGGATGGTGGAAAACCTCAAAAATTTGAAAGGGATAACCAATATTTTCTATTTAAAAGGAAATAAAAAGAGAAAATTATGACAAACATGGAAAAAAATCTTTGAACTGAAAATTAAGGAGGGAAACTCTTCTAAATATTCTTGGCACAAAGAAAATGTACAATATGAAGAGCAGCAATAATAGTTGAATACATTTCATAAAATTACCAGATTCACAAATCTAAACCAATATTCCCAAAATAAGTATTGGTCTTGTATTGTGTAAAATAATTTTATAAATTAAAATGAATAATTAAATGATATAAGCATCTACCTTAAAAAGTTAAAAGAAATAAAATTAAATATTATTGGGGTATAGACATAGAAGGGAGTCAATAAAGAAGCAAAAAATAAATAATTTATAAATGGAAAAAAATAGAAGAAACATCTAAGTTTAAGATCAACATTCCTAATAGTTCCTTCTATAATGAAGATAGTGTTCTATTTCTCCACAGTGCATTACAGAAGCCACTAGCCACATATTGCTCTTGTACACTTGAAATTTGGTTAGTGCTTCTAAAGCACTGAATTTTAGTGTTACTTAAATTTTACTAATTTAAATTTAATAGTCACACATGTCTATTGCTTACAGTATTGAACAGAAAAGACTCAGAATCTTGGAAATTCAATTAAAAGTAATGAAACAGATTTAAATAAAAAATGAATAAAGGGCACAAATAGTTAAAAATAAGAAATGAGAATGGTAAGGCTAAAGTTGATAGAATAAAATGGAAGATATTTCTTTGGTATATTAAAAAAAAGTCAAAATAATCAGGACTTATAAAAATGCAGTTAAATGTTGCCTGCTCACATCTATTGTTGGAGAACTCACCAGAACCCCAAAATTGGAAGAAATGGAGAGGTCAACTAGGTTCTGAGACAGGTTCCAAAAGAAAGCAGCACTTTCTTCTCTTCCCAAAGTCCTGCCGTGTCCAGTTTCTTCTTCTCAGGTGACTATAACCTCTATTTTTGCATACCCTTTAAAAACAGTCAAACCACATTAGGACTATATTCCAGGGGTCACACTCTGATTACACAGATAATAAAAGTAATCAGTTCTTCATTCTGTGGGACACACACTGTTTATCGTCATTGGATTTACCAGATAAGTTCAAAGTTATAACGCTCAGATTATGTTGGATTTGTAAGGCTATTGTTAAAAGAAATTATGAAGATTCATTCATTTCTTTATTCACCCTTCCTTTCTTTTGGTTGCATTATGTTACTAAGAAATATTCCAGGTCCTGGAGATTCATTAGGGATCCTAACACACTGGTTCTCTTTAGATAAAAGCCTGGAATTCTCTGTAATAAATCTGGAAATAAAGATAAATGGAAGGTGAATAAATAGAACATTTCAACAAGCCTAATGATGTGACAAAAATTCAACAGGTTACTGGGATGAAAAATGGAGGGTGGGAGTGATAGGGTAGAAGCTGCATAGTATTCTCTAGAACAAAATAAAAATGTTGGTAATTATCTGAAAGAATATTTTAAGCCAGTTTTATACTTGTTTTGATAAGGGGAAATTATGTAAAAATCAGAGTACATAACAGTGCAGGACATAATTTTATTGCCATTTCATTCACAATTAAATTGAACAAATATTTGAGAATTCAAGGGTTTCCTTAAATATGCCATTTTTATTTTATTTTATTCTGAATATTATATCATTATGTATAAAAAGAAATATGAGAATATGTGTTCATTAAAATTTAGAAATAATTGTTTCTATTTACAATTATATATTAAAAATGTTTTATCTTCTAGAGAAAATTGGATTTCTTTGAATAAAATCTCATGCACTTTCTGTATTTGACATTATCTACATTTTTTTATTGAGGTAGAATTCACTTAACATAAAATTAACCATTTTAAAAGTACAGTCAGTGGTATTTCGTACATTCACCATGTTGTGCATCAGCTTTATCTAATTTCAGAGCATTTTTTGTCAACTCCAGAGGAAATCTACCCACAAAAGGAGTTGTTCCACCTCCTTCACTCCCCTCAGTCCCTGTCAAGCTCCTGTCTCTATGGATTTGCCTATTCTGGATATTGCATATAAATGGAATCTTTTATATATGGCTTCTTTCACTTAGCATGTTTTCAAGAGTTTTCTGTTATAGCTTGTACCATTACTTTCTTTCTATGGCTGAACAAAATTCCAGTGTATGGATACATTGCATTTTGATTATCCATTGATATGTATTTGTTTCTTTCTACCTGTTTGTTATTGTACATAATACTGCTATGAACATTTATGTACAATTACTTCAATATATCTCTTCAATTTTATGCCAGTATCACACTATTTTAATTACTGTAGATTTATATTATGCTTTGATATAGAGAATTGGGTATCCTCTGGGTTTTTTCTTCTTTTTAAATATAATTTTAACTATTCTGGGTCTCTTATAATTCCATGATTTTAAGGGTCAGCTTTTACATTTCTTTTTTTTAAATGGCCTTTGGGATTTTGATATGTATTGCATTGTATCTCTAAATCATTTGAAGAATGTATTAGTCAGGGTTCTCTAGGGAAACAGAACTGATAGGAGATATCTGTAGTATGAGATTTTATAAAATTCTCTCATGAAACCTTTGGGGTACACAAATCCAAATTATACAAGGCAAGCTGCAAACCAGGGGCTCTAATGAAGGTCCTTGATGAGTTCTCAGGAGATGCTGGTAGTCTGAGGTAGAGATGGGAATTCTCTCTCTAAATACTGAAATAATTTCCCCTTTTCTGAATGCAAGACTTTGGTGCCATGTGTATTGAAAAATTAATAACTGTAGATGGGGAAGCAGATGTGGCTCAAGTGATTGGGCCCCTGTCTACCACATAAGAGGTAGAGGGTTCGATTTCTGGGACCTCCTGGTGAAAAACAAGCTGGTCCATGTGAAGTGCTGGCCTGTGCAGAGTGCTGGCCCATGTGGGAGAGCTGACACAGCAAGATGACACAACAAAAAAGAGACACAGAAGAGAGTCAATAAGAGACACAACAGACTAGGAAGCTGAGGTGGCACAAGAGATCAAGCATATCTCTCCACTCCGGAAAGCTCCAGATTGGTTCCCAGTGTCTCCTAAAGAGAAAACAAGCAGGCACAGAAGAACACACAGAGAGTAGACAGCAAGTGCAAAAACAAGTAGGGAGAGTAATAAATAAAAATAAATAAATCTTTAATAAATAATTGTAGATGTGTATTATGCTTTGAAATATAAAATTGGATATCCTCTAGTTTTGTTTTTCTTTTTCAGCATAATTTCATCTATTCAGGGTCTCTTATAATACCATGATTTCAAGGGTTAGCTTTTACATTTTTTTTTTTTTAAACAATTGGCTATGGGATTTTGATAGATATTGCACAGTATCTCTAAATCTTTTGGGGGAGAATTGCCACATTAACTATAATAACGCTCTCATTTAGGTCATCTTTAAGTTCTTTCAGCAATATGTTATAAATATCAGTATACAAATCTTTCAGAGCTTGGTTAAATTTGTTCCTAGCAATTTTATTCTATTTTATGCCACTATAAATTAATTATTTTCTTAATTTCCTTTTTGGATTCCTCACAATGTGTATACATAAATACAACTGATTTATGTATGTTAATCTTTTACCCTGTAACTTTATTTCATTCATTTATTCTAATTAGTGGTGTGTGTGTGCATGAGTCTAAGTTGATATTTTTGTGTCTATTCTATAGGATTTTCTGTATAATAGGTCATATCATCTCAGAATAGGGATCATTTTAGTTCTTTTCCAATTTGCATGCCTTTTATTTCTTTTTATAGACAAATTGCTCTGACAAGAATATCCAGTACAATGTTTAATAGCAGAAAGTGAAAGCAAGGATCCTTGTCTTGTTACTGATCTTAGGAGGAAAGTATCAGACTTTCTCCATTGTTTATGATGCTAGCTGTAGATTTTTCATAAATCCCCCTTATCAGCTTGAGGAAGTTTCCTTCCATTCCTAGCTTGTTGATTTCTTTTATTATGAAATGATGTTGGATTTTACCAGTTGTTTTTTTGAATCATGATATGATCTCCTTTTTCAGTCTATTAATGTGGAGTATTACATTGATTGACTTCTATATGTTGATACATCCCTTGCATTCTTAAATTATATCTTACTTGATCATATTGTTTAATACTATTAACATTCTGCTAGATTTGATTTGGTAGTATTTTGTTAAGGATTTTGGCATCTATGTTCATGAGGGATAAATATCTCTAGTTCAATGCCTTTGTTTGTTTTTCATACTAGGACAATGCTGGACTCAAAGAATTTTACTCTTATCACTCCTTTCAAAATAAGTTTTGGTATATTGTGTTATGGATTTTATTCATCTCAAGTATTTTCTAATTTCCTTGTGATTTATTTATTTTTTTTGATCCACTGGTTCCTTAAAATATGTTGTTAATTTTTTTACATATTTGTAAATTTTCCAGGTTTCCTTCTGGAATTGATTTTTGCTTTCATCCCATTGTCATCAGAGAAGATATGTTAATCTTTTAAAAATGTTTAGACTTTTTGTGACCAGACATATGGTCTACCCTGGAGAATATCCCATGTGCACTTGAGAGGAATGTATATTCTTCTGTTGTGTGGAGTGCCCTGTATATGTTTTCTAGGTCCAAGTGTTTTATAATGTTGTTCAGTTCCATTGCCTTAGGATGATTGAGGCAACATGGGAGATTCCTACCTCTAAAAATGCATTAGTGACTTACCAATGAAATCCCTTATTGCTGGAACACCTTGAAACAACATCCAGCATGGTCTTCTTTCAGATACTAGGCTATCAACAATTTGGAAGCCTTCCTTGAATATTCAAGTCCAATGTTAGTGCATATCTAAAGTTTCCCCAAACCTCTGTTTTTCTACCAAAGTCTTACCACTAATGCACTTTTCTTGACAGCCTCCTCCCCCAGAAAATGATCTACATAAGTTCAGGTATCTGGTCTGTGTGTCTTAATTTTGATATCAGAGATTGACATAGGAAGAGGATCAGAAACTTTAGTGACAGAATGGTAGACACTGATTTGGGTATTTGTTATTTATTAAAATCCAAGTTTTGGGCTTATTGTTGAAGGAAACCACTGTGAAGGAAATAAGGGAAGAGCTCTGAAGAAATCCATGGCCAACGAAGGAATGCTGGGGATTAATTTGGATGTATATGGGGTCTACCTAGGTCAGTTTCAAGGATGATTAAATAAAAGCCATCAGTGTTCACTGACCCAAACCCTTTCAGAGAAACCTGAACTGAGATGGCTTACAATGGGACCAAAAGAAGAGAACATGTAATCCAAACTGTGTAAATTTATGAATACTTAGACTCCTTGTTTCCAGGTTAAAATCATTTACTACATAATTTAAACAATAGAAGTGATAGTAAATTTTCAACAGGAAGTCACTTTTGTAGGCAAGTATAAAAAGTATATTTTGTATCATGCTCTATAGGGGCACATTAGATTATTTCAAAGGTTTCCCTTTTCCATATTATCAAATTCATTTTCATCCTTCTTATCTAATTTATGAAGAATATTTTGTTTGTTACATAGTTTAAATTATGACATCTGTTTTAGCTATTTTAATAACAATTCATATTTTCTAGTATTGATGATGGAAATTTATTCATAAAATTTGTTCTTTCATAAATTCATGCAATGAGGTTTTTGCTGTTAGCATTATTACTTCCATGAATTAGTCATTAATATGGAGATGTTTGATACTACTTAGAAAATTTGGAAAATTGTGAGCCATGCCCTTTCCCTTTTCTATGATGGGCATATTTACTCTTTACTGAAATATTTCTATATAATTCTGTTCAAACTGCATGAAAATTTTTCTAAATTGACAAAGTATCTTAGGATTTAGACTTCATAGTTCTCATAATGAGGGTATACTGGGAAGACCCTGGGTTTAGAAAGAGCTTCGGGGACAGAAAACTATTGATAACAATAATTATAATAATAAAATATCAAATATGATTGTTATATATACTATGATATTAAATTTTTACCCCATGGTAACCACTAGAATATATGATTACTCTATCCAGATAGAAATGAGAAGGGACTCAAAATGGTACAATATAAAAACACAAATAAATAAGAAAGGAGACATTATTTGAAAAATTGAGGGTCAAACAAGGGTATAATATTCACAAAGTCTAAATAACAAAATGGCAGGAGATAGTCCTGCATTATTAGTAGTGACTTTAAATGAAATTGCAGTGCATCCTTGGAACCAAGGGATTATTACCATGTGCCACTCAAAAGTGCATTTGGAAAATGACCTTGACCAAAAGGAGGAAAATTAAATACAAAAGAGTTTTTATGGCTATAAGATTTCAAAGTGAGTTGGGATATCATTTCAGAGGTTACACTTATGCATACCATGGGAAGATCTCACTAACTGCCACAGTAAACAAAGCCTCAAACAGGCATTCTCCTAATAGCTCTAGAAACATCTGAACACTATAGGCAAGGCACACAACCCCATGACATCAGTACCTCATTGGTGGACCTTACCTTGGAATATACAATGACCTATTTCTCCCCTGTAACAGAGTTAGGCTCATTTATGATTTCCCTACAGATGATTCTTCTACCCCTTTTATTTGAACCTTTACCCCTGATAGTGGGAAAGTTGTATATTAAGAATTTTTCCCACATAAGCAGGTATAAAATCTTTACTACCCCTTCCTAGAAGTAGCTGACCTGGCTGTCCATTAATCTTCCCTCAGTAGCTTGTTAGCACCTTGTACTTAAGACATTAGCCAGAACTTCTCAGTTCTACTTACAGGAATAAGACATATCATTGTAAAATCAGATCAGATGGCATCAGGTGGCACCCTGTGGCTCACTAACTCAGTGACATCCCAATTAAGGACCAAAGGTCAGACATGCCAGTGGTCAGCAGAAAATGGAATTATGGAAACCCTGAATTTAGGAGCCTACACATCGCAATCTAACTCTGGACTGTGATTAATTAACCACTGAAAATGGGATTGCAAGGATAAGACTGATGTGCTGGAGGAAAACAAAATTAAGGAGTGTATCCTGTTCCTTATTACAAGACCCTTAAAGAAATCCTGCATCTTTGCTGATCTGGTAAAATGGTGCCAGGTACTCTTTACTATTTTTCTTTTATTTCTATCCCTGCATATAAAAAACCCAACTCACATTCCTACAGGGAGTTGGTTTTGGGAAGATTCTCCCAGCTCCTTGCTTGTACACTCACAATAAATCACCTTCTCACTGAGAGACCTGTTTCCTCTTTGTAACTCTGGATCAAGCAGACCCTTCTGTTGGAAATAGTCACGCTTATGGTAACAATAGTCATGCTGCTCTGGGACACCACACCCCAGAGCAGCCCCGATCCATGTCTCATGAGCCATAGGGCTTCCCTGGATCCCCGAGCTCTGTGCCTATCAGCTGCCTGGGGGTTTCTCTGGAGGACCAGAGCTGGAGGTTTCAGGCAAGGTTTCTGCCATGGGCAGACAATGGGTGCCTTTGACAGCTGGAAAATGGCTTATTCAAATATATCTGCCAGATCTACTTGTACTGGTTTTCTGTTAACCTATTTTTTTAGGAGGTACCAGGGATTGAACCCAGGACTTTGTACATGACAAGCAGGTGCACAACCACTGAGCTACATTCACTCCCTTTATTAACCTAATCTTAGTACTTTATCCTTTATTCTTTGTTACTAGAAGGACAACAACCAGACCTTCCCAGTTCGACTTCCAGGAATGTCAGGAATAAGATGACATCTCAGCAAAACCACAGAAGCCAGGAGCACCTTCTAGCCCAGGAAATTTGTAATTTCCCTTGGATAAAAGGTAGTGAACTGGGACATCAAATGTGTTTTACATACAGGAGATAACAGAGGATTAAGAAATTTGTCCACATCCCCCTCAAGTGACCCTGTAAAAACATTCTAGAGTCATCACCATATGGAGGCATCACTTGATCCTCAACCCTTATTTCTTCTTTAAAAATCTTAGCCCCTCTTCTCACTTTGAATTGGATTTGGGAAGATTCCCCCAGTTCCTTGCTTGTGTACTTACAATAAATCACCTTCACACTGAGAGACTTATTTCTCCTTTGTAGTGCTAGGTCACGCAGACCCATCTATTGGACATAGCCATGCTTATGGTAACAAATTTTGGTGAGCCAGCAGGAGCCATGCTGCTCTAGGGATGTGCCCCGTCCTCAGAGCAGCCCCAATCTGTGTCTCATCAGCCATGGGGCTTCCCCAGACCCCTCAGCTCTGTGCCTAGCAGCTGCCCAGGGATTTCCCAGGAGGACCGAAGCTGGGGGTTCTGGGCAAAGTTTCTGCTGTTAGTGAACACTGGGTGCTTTGTGTGAGGGTGATCCTTTATTTTCCTTTGTTTTTAGGAGGTACCAGGGATTGAACCCAGGATCTCATATATGGAGAGCGGGCAATCATCTACTTTAGCTATATCAGCTCCCATGAAGGTGATTCTGAAGCAGCGTCTTTACCTATGCTAGGTAAGTGTGTCAGATGCTTAATTCTGTTCTGATCTGTGCTTGTTTTAACTTTCAGTCTGCTCATGCTGAGGGGACAGCTGGATTGGTTTTGTCAGTCTGTTCATGCTGAGAAAACTGCTGAAATTTGAATTGATCTGAGGTCATGAATACAGACCTTGTGGGTTTGAGTCCCATTATCTATGATATTAGATTTGGGGTTCCCCTGTTGATTTCACATTTTTTTGCTTTGAAATTGGGGAACCTATTGATTTTGAGGGCTCCTGTTCTTTTTTTTTTTTTTTTAAAGATTTTATTTATTTATTCATTTATCCCCCCCTTGCTGCTTGCGCTCGCTGGGCCAGCCAACCACGCCGTGCAGGCGGGCCTGCCCTCACCAGGAGGCCCTGGGAACCGAACCCGGGGCATCCCATATGGTAAACGGGAGCCCCACTGATTGAGCCACAGCCGCTTCCCTAGGGCTCCTGTTCTTGATGTTCTGTGTTTGTGACTTCTGTTGGTGTTGCCGAGCCATGGGAAGCTCTCAGAATGTGCTGGCTGGGTCTCCCTTGAGGTGTGTTTTGGACGAGTGGTCAAAAATTGGAGGGGATCCCCTAAAGAAAAGGATTTCCTATTGTAATACTACCTGGCCACAGTATATATTGGATGATGGTGAAGAATGGCCCAAGAATGGGACTTTAAATGTTAATATTGTTTTGCAATTAGATTTGTTTAATTAAAAAAATCACAAATGGGATGAGGTACCTTGTGTTCAAATTTTCTTAGAGTTGTACAATCATCATGAAACCTTGAAAAAATATAAATTGATAGTTTTAAAGAGCCAAAAGAAAGTGCCTCAAGAGCCTCTAGCAGCTGAGGTGAGGGATCCCTTAGATGATAATCTTTTTCCTCTTCTGCCACCCCAATGTGGGTGTGGTGGTAGCCTCTGATGACCCTCCTGCACCTCCCTATGATCCAGGAGAGGGTGTAGCCAGGGGAATGGCTTCCCCACTCCAAACCCACAGCAGTGTACAATTTGGTCAGAGAGCAGGCACTTCTGAGGTAGGGCAATTCCCAATGCACCAAGTCCCTTTAGGAGTTGATGATCAAGGACAGTCTTGAGGATTTATGCTGGTACACACCCTATTCTCAATCTCTGATTTAATGAATTGGAAAAACAGCACCTCTGTCTATAGAGAAGATCCTGAACAAATGAGGAGGCTGTTTGTCACTATTTTTGATATACACACACTCCTATTTGGGCAGCTATTTGGGCATTACTGAATGCTTTAGTGACTCCAGAGGAAAGACAGATGGTTTAGACAAATCAGTTTTATTGATACATATTAATAAAGCATACAATTCTTCCAAAGTGTACAATCAGTGGTATTTGGTATAATCACATAGTTGTGCATTCATTACCTCAATCATCATTAGAGCATTTTCATTATTTCAATAATAATAATAAAATACAAACTAACAAGGAAATTCTTCACCCCTTGATCTCTATGCTTGCCCTGCTGTACATAGCTGCTATTTCTGACTATTCTTGCAAAATTACTTATTTATTTATTAAGCAATTTTATTGAGAATATTCATATACCATGATTGAGCCAAAATATATAATCACTGGCTTTTAGAATAATCACAATGTTGTGCATTCATCACCAAAAAAACTCTTAGAACAATTTCATTACTCCAAAAAGAAAAACTCCACACCCTTTAACTGTCCTTCCCCAGCCCTATTTAACCACTAATCTAACTTCATCTTTATAAATTGATTTATATTTACATTTTATAGAAACGGACTCATACAATAGTAGTACTTTGTGTCTGGTTTCTTTCACTTAGTATAATTTTTTTTTGTCTTATATTATCATCTTGTAGTTTTAACATATTTGTTCAATTTCAATGTAAAACAGACTTATATATGCAATTTTACCCATATTCATATTTCACGTGTGGTTTTACTATGTTATACAGTTCCATGTTACATTTTTTTTCCTTTTTTTTTTTTAATTTATTCTTTTTGTGTATTTTAGTGTTTTGTTTTTTTTCTTTAACCAGGTTACATTTTTTATCTTTCCTTTTAGTAATATATATGACCTTAGACTTTCCCTTTAAACCCCTTTCATAGCCACATATAGTATTGCTAGTTACAGACATTATGTTGGACTTTCACCTTTTCTATTCACTTCCAAAGATTAACAAACATCCTTTTTACCAATTCTGCACAAGTTAACCCTCAGCTTTCCAATCTCTAACCTCATTCTATTTTCTAGTGACCCACATTCAAGTCATTAACTCCATGGGATTACATAATATATTTAGTTCATAGTAGCACAATCATACAGTGTTTGTCATTTTGTGTCTGGCTTGCATCACTCAACATAACATCCACCAGGTTCATCCATGTTGTCATATGCTTTATGACTTCATTTATTCTAACAGCTACATAATATTCCATTGTGTGTATACACTACAATTTGTTTATCCATTCATCTGTTGATGGACACCTGGCCTGTTTCCATTTTTTGGCAATTGTGAATAATGCTGCTATGAATATTGGTGTGCAGATGTCTGTTCATGTCACTGCTCTCACTTCTTCTGATTATATACCTAGCAATGGTATTGCCAGGTCACATGGCAAGTCATTATGCACCTTCCTTAGGAGCTGCCAAACAGTCCTCTGTAGTGACTGTACATTCTACATTCCCACCAATAGTGAATAAGTGTTCCTATCTCTATATCCTTTCCAGCACTTGTAGTTCTCTGAATTTTTAATAGTGGCCATTCTAATAGATGTGAAATTATATCTCATAGTTTTGATTTGCATTTTCATAATTGCTGATGACATTAAACATTTTTAAATGTGTTTTTTCACTATTTGTATTTCTTCTTTGGAAAAATGTCTATTCAAGTCTTTTACCCATATTATAATTGGGTCATTTGTCTTTTTATTGTTGAGTTGTAGCATTTCCCTATATATCATGGATATTAAACCTATATTGGACACGTGATTTCCGAATATTTTCTCCCATTTAGTCGGCTACATTTTCACCCTTTTGACAAAGTCCTGTGAGGTACAAAAGTGTTTAATTTTGAGGAGGTCCCATTTATCTATTTTTTTCTTTTGTTGTTCATGCTTTGGGTATTATGTCCAAGAATCCACCATCTACCACCAGAAAATGTTTCCCTACATTTTCTTCTAGTAGTTCTACATTTGGGTCTTTGATCCATTTTGAGATGATTCTTGTGTAGGGAGTGAGATAAGGATCCTCTTTCATTCTTTTGGTTATAGATATCCAGTTCCCCAGCACCATTTGTTGGAGAGACAGTTGTGTCCTATTAACATGGCTTTGGTAGGTTTGTCAAATACCATTTGGCTGTAGAAGTGAGGGTTTGTTTCTGGATTCCCAACTCTATTCCACTATCAATGTGTCTGTCTTTGTGCCAATACCAAGCTGTTTTGACCACTGTAGCTTTGTAATATGTTTCAAGGTCAGGCAGTGAATTCCTCTCACATCACTCTTCTTTTATGGAACACTTTTGGCTATTTGGGTGCACTTTCCCTTCAAAATGAATTTGGTAATTGCCTTTTTTATTTCTGTAAGTAGGCTGTTAGAATTTTGATTGGTATTGCATTGAATCTATAAATCAGTTTAGGCAGGATTGGCATCTTAATGATATTTAGACTTTGTATTAGTCAAAGAGGTGCTGATACAAAATATCAGAAATCTGTTGGCTTTTATAAAGGGTATTTATTTGGGATAGAAACTTACAGTTACCAGGCCATAAAGCATAAGGTACTTCCCTCACCAAAGTCTGTTGCCATGTGTTGGAGTAAGATGGCTGCCAACATCTGCAAAGGTCCAGGCTTCCTCTTAAGGCTCCATGTTCCCAACTTCTTCCAATATCAGGTGTAGGCTGGGACAAGTCTTGTCTCTTTCCCAGGGCTCATTTCTCTCTGGGCTCAGCTGCTCTGCACTCTCCCATGTGTATGCTTCCTGGGCTCCAGCTTAAAACTCCCACTCCTCTCCTTGTCTTTTTCTCCGTGAGTCCCCACATACCAAGGGGGTAGAGACTCATTGTCCTACTGATGTGGCCCACTCAGAGCCTTAATGATTATTTAATCAAGTAAGAGTGAAACCTTTGAATCCAACCCAATCTAATATGCCCAGAGGAACAGACCATTTTATAAACATAATCCAGTGTCTATTTTTGGAATTCCTAAATAATGTCAAACTGCTACAGTCTTCCAATCCATGAACACGGAATATCTTTCCATTATTTAGGTCTCTTAAAATTTCTTTTAGCATTGCTTTGTAGTTTTCTGCATATAGGTCCTGTATACTTCTTTGGTTAAATTGATTCCTAAGTATTTCAGTCTTTTTGTTGCTATTATAAATGAAAAATTTCCCCTGATTTCCTCCTCAAATTGTTCAATACTAGTGTACAGAAACATTACTGATTTTTGCATGTTGATCTTGTATCCTGCCACTTTGCTGAACTGGTTTATTAGCTCAAGTAGCTTTGTTGTAGACATTTCAGAATTTTCTAAGTAAAAGATCATGTCAACTGCAAATAGGGAGAGTTTTACTTCTTTTCTTATTTGGATGACTTTTACTTTTTTTTTCTTGTCTAATTGCTCTAGCTAGAATTTCTAGCACAATGTTGATTAATAATGGTGACAGTGGGCATCCTTGTCTTATTCCTGATTTTAGAGGAAAAACTTTAAACCTTTCCCCTTTGTGTATGATATTGGCTGTAGGTTTAATATATATATCTTTTATCATATTGAGTAATTTTCCTTCTATTCCTATCTATCTTTTGAAATGTTTTTATTAAGAAAGCATGTTTGATCTTGCCAAATGCCTTTTCTGCTCTGATTGAGATGATCATGTGTTTTTTTTGTTTTATTTTGTTTTGTTTTTTTAAAGATTTTATTTAATTTATTTTTACCCCCCATCCCCCCACCCCCCGTTTTTGTGTCCATTCACTGGGCAGTTCGCTGTGTCTGTTTCCTGCCCTCTCTTCTCTTCCTTCTCCTCCTATCTTCACTGGGATTCGATCCTGGGAACCTCCAATGTGGGAGAGAGGCGTTCTGTCACCTGCGCCACCTTAGTTCCTGGTTTTTCGGTGCCTCTCGTCTTGGCTCTCCCTTTGTGTCACTCTCCTGTTATGTCATCATCTTGCTGCATGGCTCAGCGGGGCCTGGCACACCTGCACATGGGGCCTGGGAGCTCACCTGCTCACAGGGCCTGATGGCCCATGTGCCTTCTATGTTTTCCCTTATTTTACCGGGAGGTCCTGAGCATTGAACCCAGGTCCCTCCATATGGGAGACAGACGCCCAGCCACTTGAGCCACATCTGCCCCTGATCATATGGTTTTATTCCTTCAATTTGTCAATGTGGTGTATTACATTAGTTGATTTTATTATGTTGAGCCTTCCTTGCATACCAGGAATAAATTCCACTTGGTTGTGATGTATAAGTCCTTTGATAAACTGTTGGATTCTATTTGCAAGTATATTGTTTAGAATTTTTGCATCTATGTTCATTAGAGAGATTGGTCCATAATTTTCTTTTCTTGTAGTGTCTTTATCTGGCTTTGGTATTAGGATGATGTTGGCTTCATAAAATGTATTGGGTAATTTTCCTTCCTATTCAATTTTCTGGAAGAGTTTAAACAGGATTGGTGTTAATTTTTTTCAAATATTTGGTAGAATTCACCTGTGAAGCCATCTGGTCCTGGACTTTTCTTAGTTGGGAGATTTTTGATAACTGATTCAAACTTTTAAATTTGATTGAGTTGTTAAGTTCTTGTATATCTTGTAGTATCGATGTATGTTGTTTGTTTATTTCTAGGAGTTTTTCCATTTTATCTAGGTTGTCTAGTTTGTTGGCGTACAGTTTCTTATGATATCCTCTTATGATCTTTATTAATTTCTGTGGGATCAGTCATAACTTCACCCCTTTCATTTCTGATTTTAATTATTTGCATCTTCTCTCTGCTTTGTTATTCTAGCTAGCAGTTTGTCAATTTTATTGATCTTCTCAAAGAACAAGCTTTTTTTTGTTGATTTTCTCTATTGTTTTTTTTTGTCCTCAATATCATTTATTTCTGCTCTAATCTTTATTATTTCTTTCCTTCTGCTTGCTTTGGGAGTGGTTTGCTATATTTTTGTAGTTTCTCCAGTTGTTCAGCTAGATTTTTTCTTTTAGCTGTCTCTCCTTTTTAAAATATAGGTATTCAGGGCTATAAATTTCCCTCTCAGGACTGCTTTGATGTATCCCATAAGTTTTGGTAAGTTGTGTTCTCGTTTTCATTCATCTCTATATATTTACTGATTTCACTTAAAATTTCTTCTTTGACCCAGTGATTATTTAGGAGCGTATTGTTCAGCCTCCACACATTTGTGAATTTACTTCTTTCCTGTCTTATATTGATTTCCAGTTTCTTTCAATTATTATCTGAGAAGTGGCTTTGTATCATTTCAATGTTTTTATATTTATTGAGACTTGCATTGTGACCTGTGTGGTCTATCATGGAGAAATACCCATGAGCACTTGAGAAGAATATATAAGCCACTGAGTTTGGGTGTAATGTTCATTATATGTCTTTTAGGTCTAAATCAGTTATCATGTTGTTCAGATTCTCTCTTGTTGATTGTCTAGTTGTTCTGTCTAATGCTGTGAGTGGAGTGTAGAAGTCACCAACTATTATTGTAAAGATGTCTATTTCTCCCTTAAGTTTTGCCAGACTTTGCCTCATGTATTTTGGAGCACCCTGGTTATGAGCATAGATATTTATGACTATTATATCTTCCTGATGGATTGTCCCTTTTATTAATATATAATGGCCTTCTGTATCTCATAACTTTTTTGCATTTAAAGTCTGTTTTGTCTGGTGTTAGTACAGCTACTCCTGCTCTTTTTTGGTTACTGTTTGCATGGAGTATTTTTTTCCAACCTTCCACTGGGTCTAAGATGAGTCCCTTGTAGGTAGCATGTGGATGGCTCATCATTTTTTTTATCCATTCTCTCAGCTTATATCTTTTGATTGCAGAGTTTAATCCATTCACTTTCAATGATATTACTGTAAATGTATTATTTGCTTCCACTATTTTATTCTTTGGTTTTCCTATGTCATATCATATTTTTGTCTGTCTTTTTACTCTTTTGGTTATCCTTTCTGCTATTCTTCCTTCTATACTCTCCTCCAAGCTTCTCTCTCCTATCTTTTTCTTTCAGGCTCCAAGGCTTCCTTTAGTATTTCCTGCAAAGGTGGAGTCTATTTTACACACTTTTCATTTTGTTTGTTGGTGAATATTTTAAACTCACCTTCATATTTGAGGGACTATTTTGCTGAATAAATATTTCTCAGCTGGCAGTTTTTCACTTTCAATCTCCTAATTGTATCATACCACTGTCTTCTTGCCACCGTGGTTTCTGATGAGATATCCACACTAAGACTTACTGGACATCCCTTGTATGTGGTGGGTTTTTTTTTTCTTCCTTCCTGCTTTCAGAATTTTTTTCTTTTACATTTGACATCCAGAGTAGTATGTATCTTGGTGTAGGTCTATTCACATTTATTTTGGTTGTGGAATGCTGCACTTCTTGGGCATGTAAGTTCACTTCTTTCATGAGAGTTGGGAAATTTTCAGCTATTATTTCCTCAAATACTCTTTCTGCCCCTTTTCCCTTCTTTTCTCCTTCTGGAACTCCTATGACATGTATTTTGCTGCATTTCATGTTATCATTCAACACCCTGAGCCCCTGCTCAATTTTTTCCATTATTTTCTCTCTGTATTCTTTTCCTTCTTCAATTTCTGCTGTTCTGTCTTCAGTATCACTTGTTCTTTCTTCTGTTATTTTGAGTCTGCTGTTGTATGCTTGTTATGTGTTTTTGATCTCACCTATCATGTCTTTCATTCCCATGGCATCTGTTACTTTTCTATTCAGGTTTTCAAATTCCAACTCATTAATTTGATTTTGGAAATTTGCATATATCTTTTTAATTAGCTGTCTCAAATCCCGTGTTTCTTCTGGGGCTTTGATATATTTCTTTTCTTAGGCCATGTCTTCCATTTCTTTAGCATGGCTTATAATTTTCTGCTGATGTCTATGCATTTGATTAAGATGGTGAGTTTACTCAGATGCTCAAATTCTTTTTCTTTCATAGGGATTTTTGTGTCAGGAGGCTGTGTGTTACTGCTGTTCTTTGATTCTTGGTTCAACCTGTCCTGAGTCTCTAGGATTGGCCCTATTAGTTTCTCAAAACTGGGTCCTGGACCAAGTAATGGGTTGCAGACCCTCTTCCTAGGACCTAGGAGACGGAAGCTGTAAAGGCCAGAAAAAGCATCTCTCACTTATTTACTTTTAATTTCCTCATGTGCACTTCCTTGATCTGTCAGAAGATGGTGCTCTTTGGCAGCCCTCTCAGCATCTTCAACAATCAGTCCCAGGCCTTTTGCTGGGAGAGAGAAGAGAGTCCCATATCTTTCTTGGATGATTTTAGATAAGACTAGACAAGTAGCTGAGCACCTGAGAGAAGGGACCTCTCAGAACCCTGTCTTTGCTGCTCCGGGAGACACTTTTCCTGAGATGGAGCCCTTCAGTGACCTAAATGATCCCGAAGAGTATACCCAGTTGAATCATTATATGTTACGCATTTTGGATGGGTTAAAAAAGGGGCCTCCAAAACAAAAATCTCTGAATAAAATACAAGGAGTACACGAGGAACTTTTGGCCTGTTTGTACATGAAAGACAATGAGTAGGGCTTGCTGTTCTCACACAAACCTTGGGAGGGTGCCAAAGATCCATGGCATATTTCTCAAAGAAACTGAACTTGGTAATGCAGGGTTGGCAACCTTGCCTTCGAGCTGTGGCTGCTACTTGTGATGTTATTCAGGAAGCTGCAAAGTTTACCATTCATCAGGAAGTTACAGTGCATACCCCACATAGTGTGCAGAAATATCTCACAGAACCTTCAGCCTAGGTCCTCCAGGGAAATACCCAGGCAGCTGTTAGCCATGAAGCCAATGGGTCTGGGGAAGCCCCACAGCTAACAAGACACAGATCAGGGAGTCCCAGAGCAGCATGGATCCTGGTTGGCTTGTCAAAATTGAATGGCTATTTCTAACAGAAGGGCCTGCTCAATCCAGTGCTGCAAAGGAGAACCAAGTCTCTCAGTGAAAAGATGATTTATTGTGAGTGTACAAGCAAGGAACTGGGGGGATCTTCCTAAAACCAGCTCCCTGTGGGAATGTGAGTTGGGGTTTTTATATGCAGGGAAAGAAAAAACAAAACAAGTGAAGGCTACATGGCAGTTTTGCCAGACCAGTAAAGATGCAGGATTTCTTCAAGGGTCTTGTAATGAGGAACAAAATACACTCCTTAGTTTTGTTTTTCCTCCAGCACTTCAGTGTTATCCTTGCTATCCCAGTTTCAGTGGTTAATCAGTCACATCTCAGAGTTAGATCTTGATGAGTGGTCTCCTAAATTCAGGGCTTCCATAATTCCGTTTTCTGCTGAACTCTCAGGTATGTCCAGCCTACAGTCCTAAGGGGGATGTCACTGATTTAGTGAGCCACAGGATGCCACCTGATGCAATCTGGTCTGGTTTTACAATGAGATATTGTCTTTTTCCTGTAAGTGAGAACTGAGAAGATCTGGTTAATGTCTTAAGTATAAGATGCTAACAAGTTACTGAGGGCTGATTAATGTAAATTTTCTCTAATCCCAAACATCTTTTAAAAATAAATTTAAAAAATGTAAATGGATTAACATCTCCATGCACAAGCAGAAATTTGTAGAATGGACAGAAAAGCATGACTCAACCGTATTATGCTCTCTATTAAAAATTCACCTTTCATTCAAAAACATCACTTCATTAGCTTGAAAGTGAAAAGATGGAAAAAAATGCGATGAACATACTATCCAAAATAGATCTAGGATAACTAGACTAATATCAGATAAAATAGACCTTAAATCAAAAACTGATAAAGTGACAAAGTGGGCCAGTAAATACTGATAAAGGTTTCAATTCGAGAAGAAGATATAACAATTAAAAATATGTATGTACCTAACAGGCAAGACCCAAAATCTATGAAACAAATACTGACAGACGGGAAGGAAGAAATTGATGGTTCTATATTAATAGTAGAAGGTCTTAATATACTACTTTCAGTAATGAATAGAAAATCTGGACAGAAGATCAATTTTTTTTACAAGAAGGCCAAAGCCCACTCTTGGGGAAAGAATAGTCTCTTCAACAAATTGTGCTGGGGAAACTGGATCTCATTCCTTAGACAAAAATAAACTCAAAATGGATCAGTGCCTTAAATACAAGAGACAGAACTTTGAAACTCCTGGAAGAAAGCATGGGGAAATATTTTAAAGATACTTTTAGGCAAAGGTTTCTTAGTCTTTAAACCTAATGCACATGCATTGAAAGAAAAAAAATAGATACACTGGACCTCATCAAAATTAAAAGCTTTCATGTATCAAAAGACTCTTTTTTTTTTTTTTAATTGTGGGTAAGAATCAAATTTTTCACAATACATACCAATATTTGTAAAATGATATATAAATATATATGCATATATGTGCATTTGCTTACATAAATGTTATTTTATATATTTTTTTATTTTTATTTTTTTTATTTTATTTTTATAGAAATAAATTTAATAAGGGATGCAAAGACTTGTACAAAGAAAACTCCAAAACATTGATAAGTGAAATCAAAGAATACTTAAATAAATGGAAATACATTCAGTGCTAATGATTTGGAAGAATAAATATTGTAAAGATGTCAGTTCTACCCAATATGATTCACAGATTCAAAGCAATCACAATCAAAATTTGAAAAGCCCACCATCTTTCTTCAACACATCACAGCTGACTTGGATGAGACTGCACCTCTTATGGTGCCTTGAGTTGGACTATTCAGACTTGGAACTGCAAGCTTTTACCCCAAATAAATGCTCTTTATGAAAACCACATTTCTGGTACTTTGCATTGGAACTGCTTAGCAAACTAAAACAAGTTTCCTTTCTTTTTTTTTAACCAATTTTTCTTTATTTGTATGATCATTCTCTAGTCCCCATTTCTTTTCTTTTACTTATTTATTTATTTTATTTATTTATTTATTTATTTTTTAAATTTTTTATTGTGGGTAAAAATCAAATTTTTCACAATACATACCAACAATTGTAAAATGATATATAAATATATATGCATATATGTGCATTTGCTTACATAAATGTTATTTTATATATATTTTAAAAGGTGCTTAGATAACCTAGATATTACACAGAAATTACAGGGATTCCCATGTTCCCCACCTCCCACACCTCCCACAGTATCCCACACAAACATCCTTCATCAATGTGGCACATCACCCGTAATGGATATACACATCCTGGGGCCTTGCCACCAAGCATAGACCACAGTTCACGTCGTAGACCACACTCTCTCCCACACAGTTCTGCATGGTTTATGCTGATATAAAATGGCCTACATCTGTCGCTGCAGCGCCACTCAGGACAACCCCCAAGTCCCGAAAAAGCCCGTGTTTTTCAACTGCCCTTCCCCTTCCTGCCCTGAAAGCGTCCAGTGGCCACCGGCTCCACCTCACTGTTATAATTTTTTCCATTGCTTGAATCACAATATGTCTACAACAGAATACCATTAAGTCCACTCTAGTCCATAGCTCTTCCCCCATCCTGAGGGGACTGGGATGGTGACGTCCACTCCACTTCCAAGTGAGAGAGGGCTTATATCCCATGCATATGGTGGATGGGATTATCCTGCCTGTAGCTGGAGGCCCTCTCCATTCCCTGGGATGGCCGTTGCCCATATCGTCTCCTCGCCAGGTGACTTGGATGAGTCCATTGAGCCGTAGGGTAGGAGTTGCAGCTCCACTGAGATTCCAGGCACAGCTGGCACATAGGTAGGCCAGAGGCTCCAGTCTCTGTAATTATACCTAAAAACTCCAGCATCACATATAGGTTTGAACAGAAGGGACTGATGAACCATGTGCAGGGAGGACTTATTTGTGACCAATTCTGTCACTCTCAGGAGCACAGATTCCAAAATAGAGCCTACTGATAAGGCATCAGTCTCTGGGGCCATCCCCCCTTAAATAGGATCTGGGTGTCTCCAGAGCTCTCAGGAGCCCCTCTGTGTGGGATGATAGGCACTTTGATGTTCTATGAGCTCCTACTGAGGTGCGCGTAAGCGTTACCTCTGGGATGACCTCCCGACTCTCTTTGAAGTCTCTTAGCCACTTGAACTCATTTGTCTTTACCTTTTCCCCCTTTTATTCAAGGTCTTTTTCCAGTTGTGTTGCCAGTTGGCACTTGGTATTAATCCCTCGTTTCCAGGGAGGCTCATCCCCGGGAGTCATGTCCCACGTTGCGGGGAAGGTAATGCATTCATATGCTGAGTTTGGCTAAGAGAGAGGCCACATTTGACCAACAAGGAGGCTCTCAGGTGGCAACCCTTAGGCACCCCATAACAGTAGGCTAAGTTTCAATTACAAGAGCAAAGACTCATAAGGCTAGTCATCAATAACAAGAACCCATCAGTGGGCCATCCTCTTTTGCCAGACACTGGCCCTGCACTTGGGGGACTGTTGCTGCTCCCTTGGAGAATGTGGCAGAGCTCTCCAGTCTGGGAATTCAGATTCCCTCATTTATTGAGTGATTATCTACCCACTGTGACCATGTCCCGTTGTTCAAATGATAGAGGGATGGGGCATGGTGAAAAGACTCTTTATCATGAAAGTAGAAAGACAACCTATCCAAGAGGAGAAAATATTTGGAAACTACATAACCAATTATTTTAGTTTAACAAAATGCTCCTGATGCAAAATACCAGAAATGGATTGGCTTTTTTTTTTTTTTTAACTTTATTTTGTACATTTAATAATTGAAAACATAAGCAATTAAAAACTAAAAAGTAAACACAGATGAATAAATATATACATTTCTCAATTAAATGTAATGGATACATGTAAATTTTTTTTGTTTTGTTTTTTGTTTTTTTGTGTGTGAATCAAACAATATATTACACAATATATTTGGTTCATAGTAATGCATTCATACAGTATTTGTCCTTTTGTGTCTGGCTTGCTTCACTCAACATAATGTCCTCCAGGCTCATCCATGTTGCCATATGCTTTATGACTTCATTTCTTCTTACAGCTGCATAATATTCCATCGTGTGAATAGACCACAGTTTGTTTATCCATTCATCTGTTGATGGACACCTGGGTTGTTTCCAACTTTTGGCAATGATGAATAATGTGGCTATGAACATCGGTGTGCAGATGTCTGTTGGTGTCACTGCTCTCAGTTCTTCTGGGTATATACCCAGTAGTGGTATTGCAGGGTCACATGGCAAGTCTATATTCATCTTCTTTAGGAACTGCCAAATAGGTCCTCCATAGTGGTTGTACCATCCTGCATTCCCACCAACAGTGAAGAAGTGTTCCTATCTCTCCACATCCTCTCCAACACTTGTAGTTCTCTTGTCTTTTTAATAGTGGCCATTCTGATAGGTGTGAAATGATATCTCATTGTAGTTTTGATTTGCATTTCCCTAATCATGAGTGATGTTGAGCATTTCTTTATGTGTTTTTTTGCCATTTGTATTTCTTCTTTGGAGAAATGTCTATTCAAGTCTTTTGCCCATTTTTTAATTGGGTCATTTGTCTTTTTATTGTTGAGTTGTAACATCTCTATATATCCTGGATATTAAACCCTTATCAGATATGTGATATCCAAATATTTTTTCCCATTGAGTTGGCTGCCTTTTCACCCTTCTGACAAAGTCCTGTGAGGTGCAAAAGTGTTTAATTTTGAGGAGGTCCCATTTATCTAATTTTTCTTTTGTTGCACGTGCTTTAGGTGTGAGGTCCAAGAAACCACCACCTACTACAAGGTCTTGAAGATGTTTCCCTACATTTTCTTCCAGTAGTTTTATGGTCCTGGCTTTTATATTTAGATCTTTGATCCATTTTGAGTTGATTCTTGTATAGGGAGTGAAATAGGGTACTCTTTCATTCTTTTGGTTATAGATATCCAGTTCTCCCAACACCATTTGTTGAAGAGATGTTTTTTCCCATTAGCGTGGGCTTGGTAGGTTTGTCAAAAACCAGTTGACTGTATAGGTGAGGGTATATTTCTGGATTCTCAATTCTATTCCACTGATCGATATGTCTATATTTATGCCAGTACCATGCTGTTTTGACCTCTGTAGCTTTGTAATATGTTTCAAGGTCAGGCAGCGAAATTCCTCCCACATTGCTCTTCTTTTTTAGTATACTTTTGGCCATTCGGGTGCACTTACCCTTCCAGATGAATTTGGTAATTGCCTTCTCTAATTCTGTAAAGTAAGCTTTTGGGATTTGATTGGTATTGCATTGAATCTATAAATCAGTTTGGGCAAGATTGACATCTTCACGATATTTATTCTTCCAATCCATGAACATGGAATGTCTTTCCATTTGTTTAGGTCTTTTTAAATTTCTTTTAGCATTGTTTTGTAGTTTTCTGCATATAGGTCCTCTACTTCTTTGGTTAAATTAACTCCTAGGTATTTGAGTCTTTTTGTTGCTATTGAAAATGGAATTTTCTTCCTGATTTCCTCCTCAGATTGTTCAGTACTAGTGTACAAAAACCTTACTGATATCCTGCCACTTTGCTGAACTCATTTATTAGTTCAAGTAGCTTTGTTGTGGATACTTCAGGATTTTCTAAATACAGGATCATGTCATCTGCAAACAGTGAGAGTTTTACTTCCTCTTTTCCTATTTGGACACCTTTAATTTTTTTGTCTGGTCTAATTGCCCTAGCTAGAACTTCTAGTACATTGTTGAATAACAATGGTGACAGTGGGCATCCTTGTCTTGTTCCTGATCTTAGGGGGAAAGCTTTCAACCTTCCCCCATTGAGTATGATGTTGGCTGTGGGTTTTTCATATATGCCTTTTATCATATTGAGGAATTTTCCTTTTATTCCTATCTTTTGAAGTATTTTTATCAAAAAAGGATGTTGGATTTTGTCGAATGCCTTTTCTGCATCTATTGAGCTGATCATGTGTTTTTTTTCCTTCAATTTGTTAATGTGGTGTATTACATTGATTGATTTTCTTATGTTGAACCAGCCTTGCATACCAGGAATAAATCCCACTTGGTCGTGATGTATAAGTCTTTTGATATGCTGTTGGATTCGATTTGCAAGTATTTTGTTGAAAATTTTTGCATCTATGTTCATGAGAGAGATTGGTCTGTAATTTTCTTTTCTTGTGGAATCTTTACCTGGCTTTGGTATTAGGGTGATGTTGGCTTCATAAAATGTGTTGGGTAATTTTCCCTTCTCTTCAATTTTTTTGAAGAGTTTAAACAGGATTGGTGTTAATTCTTTTAGAAATGCTTGGTAGAACTCACCTGTGAAGCCATCTGGTCGTGGACTTTTCTTTGCTGGGAGATTTTTGATGACGGATTCAATCTCCTTGATTGTGTTTGGTTTGTTAAGTTCTTGTATTTCTTGTTGTGTCAGTGTAGGTTGGTTATGAGTTTCTAGAAATTTGTCCATTTCATCCAGGTTGTCTAGTTTGTTGGCATATAGTTTCTCATAATATTCTCTTATGATTCTTTTTATTTCTGTGAGGTCATTTGTAATTTCCCCCCTTTCATTTCTGATTGTATTTATTTGCATCTTCTCTCTTTTTTTCTTTGTTAGTCTAGCGAGGGGTTTGTCAATTTTATTGATCTTCTCAAAGAACCAGCTTTTGGTTTTGTTGATTTTCTCTATTGCTTTTTTGTTCTCGTTTTCATTTATTTCCGCTCTAATCTTTATTATTTCTTCCCTTCTTTTTCCTTTGGGATTGGTTTGCTGTTCTTTTTCTAGTTTCTCAAGTTGTTCAGTTAAATCTTTGAGTTTAGCTCTTTCTTGTTTCTTAATATAGGCATTTAGGGCTATAAATTTCCCTCTCAAGACTGCCTTTGCTCTATCCCATAAGTTTTGATATGTTGTATTCTCATTTTCATTTGTCTCAATATATTTACTCATTTCACTTGCAATTTCTTCTTTGACCCACTGAATATTTAGGAGTGTGTTGTTAAGTCTCCACACATTTGCAAATTTCCTTTTTTCCTGTCTGTTATTGATTTCTAGTTTCATTCCATTATGATCTGAGAAGGTGCTTTGTATAATTTTAGTCTTTTTATATTTATTGAGAGCTGAATTGTGACCTAACATGTGGTCTATCCTGGAGAAAGATCCATGGGCACTTGAGAAGAATGTATAACCCGCTGAGTTTGGATGCAGTGTTCTGTATATGTCTGTTAGGTCTAAATTGATTATCATATTGTTCAAGTTCTCTGTTTCCTTGTTGATCTTCTGTCTAGTTGTTCTATCTAATGATGTTAGAGGGGTGTTGAAGTCTCCAACGATTATTGTAGAAATGTCTATTTCTCCCTTCAGTTTTGCCAGAGTTTGTCTCATATATTTTGGGGCACCCTGGTTAGGTGCGTAGATATTTATGACTGTTATATCTTCCTGGTGGATCGTCCCTTTTATTAATATATAATGGCCTTCCGTGTCTCTTATCACTTTTTTGCATTTGAAGTCTGTTTTGTCTGATATTAGTATAGCTACACCTGCTCTTTTCTGTTTACTATTTGCATGGAGTATCTTTTTCCAACCTTTTACTTTCAGCTGGCTTGTATCCTTGGGTCTGAGGTGAGTTTCTTGTAAGCAGCATATGGGTGGCTCATGTTTTTTTAATCCATTCTGTCAGCCTGTATCTTTTGATTGGGGAATTTAATCCATTCACATTCAATGATATTACTGAAAATGCACTATTTATTTCCTCCATTTTATTTTTGGTTTTCATATGTCATCTTATTTTTGTCTCTCTTTTTACTCTTTTGGTTATCCTTTCTGCTTTTCTTTCTTCTATACTCTCCTCCAGGCCTCTCTCTCCTGTCTTTTTCTTTCAGGTTCTAAGGCTTCCTTTAATATTTCCTGCAAAGGTGGATTCTTTTTTGCAAACTCTCTTAGTTTCTGTTTGTTTGTGAATACTTTATACTCACCTTCATATTTGAAGGACAGTTTTGCTGGATAAAGGATTCTCGGCTGGCAGTTTTTCTCTTTCAGTTTCCTAATTGTATCATACCACTGTCTTCTCTCCTCCATGGTTTCTGAGGAGAAATCTGCACAAAGTCTTACTGGACGTCCTTTGTACGTGATCGTTTGCTTCTCTCTTGCTACTCTGAGAATTTTCTCTTTATCTTTTACATTTGACATTCTGAATAATATGTGTCTTGGCTTAGGTCTATTTGGATTTATTCTTATTGGGGTACGGTGTGCTTCTTGGACATGTAAGTTCATTTCTTTCGTGAGAGTTGGGAAATTTTCAGCTATTATTTCCTCAAATACTCTTTCTGCCCCTTTTCCTTTCTCTTCTCCTTCTGGAACTCCCATGACACGTGTGTTCTTGCGTTTTGTGTTGTCATTCAACTCTCTGAGCCCCTGCTCAATTCTTTCCATTCTTTTCTCTCTCTCTTCTTTTCTCTCTTCAATTTTAGCTGCTCTGTCTTCAGTATCACTTATTCTTTCTTCTATCATTTCGAGTCTGCTGTTGTATGCTTCAAATGTATTTTTTACTTCACCTATTGTGTCTTTCATTCCCGTGAACTCCGTTACTTTTCTGTTCATGATTTCAAATTCTTCTTTACGTTCGCGCAATGACTTCTTGATGTCATTGATCTCTTTAACTATATTCTCTTTCATCTCATTAATTTGATTTTGGAAATGTGTGCTCATCTCACTGATAAGTTCTCTCAAATTCTGCATCTCTTCTGGGACTTTGCTGTATTCCTTTTCTTGGGCCATGTCTTCTATTTTCTTAGTATGGCCCATAATTTTTTGCTGGTGATTAGGCATCTGGTTAGTTTGTATTTTACTTAGGTGCTCTATCTCTTCCTCTTTTATGGGGTTTTAGTGGCAAGAGGCTGTGAGTTACCACCACTTTTTGATTTTTGGCTCAACCTTGATTGTTAGGATTGTTCTGCTGGTTGCTCACAACTGGGCACTGGACCCAGTAATTGGTTGTAGAGTTGTTTCCTAGGGCCTTGGGCAGGGAGGCTATAGAGGCCAGGAAAAGCCTCTCTTACTTATTAATTTTCTTATGTGCACTTCCTTGGTCGCCAGGAGATGGCGCTTCTTGGCAGCTCTCAATTCAATGCCTGGTCGGAGCGTATATGTTGTGACAGAGACCAGATCAATGTGATAGAGCTTCCTGTCTGTGGTCTAGGAGCCCTGTGATTCAAACTTTCTGAGACAGTTCTCCAGACTTCTCTCGTAGTGCCCCACTTTTCCCAACTAGGAAATATTTCCACTCCCTTCTGAATCCTCAACAATCAGTCCCTGTTAGTAGAGGAGGAGATTGGGAGGTTTGTATATCTTTAGCCCCTTGCAGGCTCCAAGGCAAACAATGGTGCAGCCTCACCCAGCCTGGAGGGGCGGGACAGGGCAGACCAAACCTGGCAGTCCAAAGCAGGGTCAGCCCCAGGCTCTCTCTCCCCTCACCCATGGTGTCCTCAACAATTAGTCCAGGCTAGAAGAGAGGGAGGTTGCGAGGGTCAGATTTCTCCAGTCCTTTCTAGGCTCCCAGGGCAAACCGCCGTGTGGAAGGTTCCGTGGGGCTCTGCAGCCCAAATTTCAGGTCAGAGCCTGAGTCAGCCTAAGGCTGTGTCCCTCTCTCTCCCCTTTCCAGGAGTGGCAGATCCCTGAAGCCCCCTTTGTCTGTGGTCGCAGGCCCAGGGGCCCGAGAATTCTGAAGGGTATGGGGGAGGGTGCCGGCAGCAGCAGAAGCTGCTACTTGCAACTCACAGTTCTGTAGTCGCGATTTCCCTCTTCTGTTCCTCTCTCCTCTGGGTGGTGTGCAGCCTTCACCTGCTGTCCTAAACCCTAGAAAATCTTTTTCGGGACTGTTTCAGCTTGTCCTCTAGCTATTTTTTTGGAGAAGAGATTCCCGTGTCTTACTAGTCCGCCATTTTCCCGGAAGTCCAGGATTGGCTTTATAAAGGGGATTTATTTAGGGTAAAAGCTTACAGTTCCAAGGCTGTGAAAAAATCAACTCAAGGCACCATAACAGGTGCTTTCTCACCAAAGTCAGCTGCCATGAGGTGAAGGAAGATGGCCACTGATCTCAGGCTCATTGGCTCTGCTTTCTTCCCAAGTTCAGCTGTAAGCTCTGAGGCATATGGCTCATTTCTCCCTGGGCCTCTGCTCTTTGAGCCTCTCAGGGGCTTCTCCCAGTGCAGCTCAGCTATGTGTGAAATTGGAATCCTTTCTTTCATCATTGCAGGATCAAATATGGTGGCTTCCTTTATCTGTGTCTGTGTCCATCTCTCTCTGTGTTTCTGTTTATATCAGACCCAGTAAGAGGCTGGAGACTCAACCTGAGTCATGCCTTATTGACATAGTCCAATCAAAAGCCCTATAGTGATCTTATCAAGTAATGTAGTCAAAGGCCCCTCAACTGAATTAATGCAATCCATGTGTATCACACCCACAAGAATAGGTTAGTTCAACAACATAATCTTTCTCTTTTTGGAATTCATAAACTAATCTCAAACTGCCACAGTAATGAAGGCTTAATATCCAGAATATATTTTTAAAATAATTCAGCTTATCAAGAAAAAGAAAAACAACCCATTTGAAATATGGAAAAAATATTGCAACAGACATTTCTCTAAAGAATATGTACAAATGACCAAAAAGACCATGAAAAGATGCTCAAAATCATTAACAATTAGGGTAATTCAAATAAAAACCACAGTGCGATACCATTTCACACTTACTGGAATGGCTACTATTAAGAAACTCCAGAAAATTGAAAGTATTGGAAAGGATGTGGAGAAATATGAAAGCGCATTCATTATTGGTGGGAATGTGAGATGGTCCAGCTTCTGTGGAAGAGATTTTGGCGGATTCTCTGAATGTTAAGTATAGAATTATTATATGACCCATATGGGTATATATAAAAATATTGAAAGTAGGGACTTGAAGAGACATTTGCACACCAAAAATCATAGCTGCATTATTCTCAAGTGCCAAATATGGAGGCAATCCGGTTTCCATCAACCGATAAATGGAGCAATAAAATGTGGTAAATATATACAATGGACTTATTCAGTCATAAAAAAAATGAAGTTATGATACCTGTGACAACATGGATTGGATGAATATTGAAGACATCAGGATGAGTGAAATAAGTCAGACAAGAAAGGACAAATATTGTAATGATCTCACTGGTATGAAATAATTAGAATAAGAAATCTCATAAATCAGAATCTAGAATATAGTTTACCGTGGGTTAGAGTAATGGTAGGGAATGGAGTGTTAAGGCTCAAATTGTACAGCATTTCTAAAGTTTTGGTAATGGATGGTGGTGATGATATTACAACATTGTGAATGTAATTAACAGCACTGAATTATATATTTGTGTGTTTTTAAAAGTGAAAATTATAGATTTTAGGTATATTACTCTGTACAACAGAATCTGTGAAACCTATTGTAAATGATGGGCTATAGTTAATAGTACAATTTTTAAAATGTCATTTCATGAATTGTAACAATACTACAACACTAATACAAGGTGTTAATAATAAGGTGATACATGGGAATTCTGTATTTTACACATGATTGTTCTCTAAACCCACAACTTCTCTGATAAGAAAAATAAAATAAATTTATTAAAAAATTGTTCAAAAATTGTAGGAGAATTAATACATTTTCACTTAAATCAGAGTTGTGGGAGTTTGTCACCTCTTTATCACCCTGAAAAGAAATGCTAAAGGAAGTTCCTCAGATTGAAAAGAAAGGACAGTAGAAAATATATTGAAGTTGCATGAAGAAATAAAGATCTCCAGTAAAGGAAATGACTTACATAAAAATAAATGCCATTAGTATTGTTTTTCAGGGGGGTAAGGGTTATAGT
>JAKSZT010053813.1:148200-307067 GCA_026826555.1 Tolypeutes matacus
CATATATCATTTTACAAATGTTTGTATGTATTGTGAGAATTTTGATTTTTACCCATAATTAAAAAAAAAAAAAAAAAGAAATGAGAAGAAGCAACAGTTGGGCTCATACTCTTAAAAGTGAGCTGAACAATGGGGCTCAGCTATGTCCTTTTCTCTGGGATGTTTACACAGAATAGAATATGAAATGTTGGAAGATGGCAGCAGCCTCCAGCTGGGCGTGCACGGCTGTGGTCCTGCTTGTGCTTCTGACCTGTTGCTGCTGCTGCCGCCTCCGGCCGCTGCGACTGAGGGCCCAGCCGGGACGCCCGGCAAGGCTACTCCAGCCCCCGGGAAGAAGAAAAAGGATATTCGCAACTACAAAGATATGGACATGGCAAGGCTCCTGGAACAGTGGGAGAAAGGTGATGACATAGAAGAAGGAGATCTTCCAGAGCACAAAAGACCCTCGGCACCTATCGACTTCTCACAGTTGGATCCAAACGAGCCTGAGAGCATACTGAGATGACCAAGAGGTGGAAGAAGCTCATGATATTTGTTACCGTGTCAGGGAGCCCCACCGAGAAGGAGACCGAGGAGATCACTGGCCTCTGGCAGGGCAGTCTTTTCAATGCCAACTACGATGTCCAGAGGTTTATTGTGGAATCCGACCAAGCTATCTTCATGCTTCGCGGTGGGGACTATGCCTGGGAGAGCAAAGACTTTTTGGTCAGTCGAGACAGGTGTGTTGAAGTAACTCTGGAGGGACAGGTCTACCCTGGCAAAGGAGGAGGAAGCAAAGAGAAAAATAACATGAATCAAGGGAAGAGCAAAAAGAAGAAGGAGGGGGATCCGAAATGTCAGGTTTCCAAGGAAGATAACCGAGCTGGGAGTAATAGAGAAGACCTATAACGGGTAGCCGCGGTGTCCGGCAGAGGTGCAGCCAGGACACAGAGAGCTCTGCGAGGGCTCGTGGGGGTGGAGCAGGCTTGGAAAACCACACATTGGATGAAAGTCTAGTTTCTTCTAGAAAAAGGTCTGCTACATGACCAGTTTGTGGTTAAACTAAGAATTACCATTTAGAAGGCACCAAGACAGATGACGAGGCTTTCTAATTAATATTGGACACTGACAAATTAGTGTTTACTAGAAAATCACCTTCAAGGGAAACTTGTGTTGCTTTTTCCCACTTATATTTGGTGAGTTATTGATTCTGATGTGGACTTTGTGTCATGTGAACAGGGCACGGTATGACCACCCCCTCTGCGTCACCCCTGCTCTAGTGGGATGACCTGCTATGTCAGTGTTTTTTTCCTTGTTTCTGTTAAGCAAAAGAATGCCAGTTTCTAATCAGACAAGCCTTTAAACACTCTTTGACTTAATAGAGTAAGATTTCTTATTGCAGACATCATTGTTATTCCTATATTATATATGTGTATTATGTCTAGATGAGAAATTAAAACATGCTGTTGCAGGGAGCTCTGAAGCCTAAATATACAAGCAGGAAGCCAGGAAGTATAGATCTAAAATCTATGCATAAAATGCAGAGAGCAGAAAATAACTTGGGAATCCTTAGTGTTAACTTTGAATTTCTTTGACTTGGATTCCTCTTGTCAGTTAAAGCAAACTCTTGGTACATGGCAGATTGTATGTGGTCTGTGAAGTTCAGAAGTTGGTCTTATTTTGTTTCCTCAATTAGAAAAGAGAAATGCTGGTGTTAAAGGTGCATATGTTCCAATTAATGTGACAATTTTTTAAAGTACGTAAATAATGGTGCGGCAGAGGATTGGATAACCTCCTATATTTTTAAGCATTTGTGTTTGATAAAAGTGTCTAAATCTGGTGTTTTTGTATGGTACTAATGATGGATGTAGGATGACTGAATACCTGAAAGTAATTTGTTTTTTTCCCTGTTGCTAGGCTGCAAAGGAAAGAATTGTATGTAAATTAGAAGGCAATAAGATGCAACCCTCTCTTTCTGCCAAATTCCGCTTTGGGTGGTCAAGAATATCCTGTTGAAGCAATGACGTATGAAAACCAGCTTCAACCAGTTGGACGGACCTTCACAGAAGAAGCCCCTTGCTGTCCTCACTTGAACTTGCCTAATTAACATAGTAAATTTCCCATCCAGGGGTGGAGTTATCCACCCATTTTTTGAAGATGCAATGTATGTGCAAGTGTGATTTCCTGAACATACTAATCATACAGTTATATAACTAGCTATGTGTGATCATCCATATGCATAAAAGCTAATGCATAATCAAAGCAAATGCTAAATAGTAACTTAAGTATTTAAGCAAGAGCAAAACCACAGCATGGGGAGTCAGGTCTGAGTCACTTTAGACTGACCTTGGCTCCTTACCTCTGCAGACATAATAAATGTGAGTTTGCCTAACTCTCGTGCTGAAGTTTTCTTCATGCCATCTCTGATTATCCATAAAGGCCCTGCCTTGAGGCTAACACTAATATAATACACTACTGTTAATGTCTGATTTTGCTGTTCCCATGTTGAATCCTACTCTGAATAAGAGTTATGGAATTTATAAACAGGTATCATTTTAAAAAAATTTTTTATAATGAAAGTCACAAATGTATTTTAAAATTTTAAAGAAAAACAATAAAAATATAAAAGGCAATGGTCAAATTATTTGCAATAAATCTATTTCACTGACTCCAATATACCCATATTTTATCATTTCAAAATTTCCTAGATATACAATACATTAATGAGATATTTTTCCTTCTGTTTTCATACCATGTCTTCCTAATCTGTTTTTAGCACTTACTGTCCATCAGTAGGTTATGTAGAAGGAATGCATTTTCCAGGACCTGAAGGCAGAAAGGCTGAGAGGGGGAAGACCATACCAGCCAATGGCCCACTATTTTTTTTTTTAATAATATATTTTATTAAATTTTATTTATCATGTAATTTAACACTTCCCCCCAATTTCAATATCGGTAATCATATAAAAAAGCAGAATGCCCTTACTGTTCACTAATGGGTAAAGTGAACATTTGAATTATCATACCTCATATTTGGAGTGATATTAAACATCGTATACATTTCAACATGGTCTTCCTCTGCCCCTTTTCTTTTTTTTTTTTTTTTTTTTTACAGGTATCATTTTTAAGAACTAGAATTGTTTGAAAAAATTTCAATCATGATTAGTAAAAAAAGTAACACATATACATGGGTAAACTATTTTAAAGGTAAAGAAAGGTACAAAGTGTAAAATACATATCTACTATATCCCTGAAAAAAAAAAAAAAGAATATGAAATGTTTGTTGACAGACTGGCATTCATAGTACTAAAAAAAAAGTCCCTAAAATAAGGAGATCCTCATTGAACAGCAACTTATATTAAAATTAAACTATGAGAAAAAAAGTAAATTATGACACAATGTCCAGGGAAGATGGTAGAGTAGAGGGCTGCAAGACAAACTTCTCCTATAAAAACAGCTAGTGGACAGGCAGAGACACTCTGAAAGAGCAATTCTGGGACTCCAGACGCCAAGGGAGCACTGTGAGGCATTGAGAAAAGAGTGGGTGAGAGGGAAATGGATGTGGCTCAAGTGGTTAGGCATCCATCTACCATATGGGAGGACCTGGGTTCAATCCCCAGGACCTCCTGGTAAAAAAAGAAAAGGCCAGCACACGAGCCAGGTCTGCATGGTAAGCCAGGCCTGCGCAGACACGCGGCAAGCCTAGCCCACATGGATGCACAGCAAGCCATGCAGCAAGCTGATGATGCAACAAAAGAGAGACGCAGGGGAGAATCAAGGTGAGATGGGCCTGAAACCAGGAACTGGGGTGGTGCAGGTGACAGGGTGCCTCTTTCCCACAGTGGAGTTCTCTAGGATCAAATCCCAGTGAAGCCCGGAGGAGAAAAATGAGAAGAGAAGGCAAGAAACAGACATGGAAGATCACCCAGCAAATGGACACAGACAGCATATGGGGGTGGGGGGGGTGGGGGTCAGGGGCTCACAGAACTGTACACCTAAAAGAAAAAAATGTCAATAAAGAAAATTAAGTTACTGATACTAGTGGGTTGTGGTTAAAAAAAAAAAAAAAAAAAAAAGTGGGTGAGAGATACTGAGAAGCTGTGGCAAAGAAACTGAGTGAATCACTCCAAGACAGTGGCTGGTGCCCATCCCCGACCATCAAAGTCTACCTCAGGCAATGTCTGTCATTGGCGGCCACAGATGGAGAGGGGCATGAAGGCATTCCTCCCTAGGAATGGGGTGGGCAGGGCATGGTTGAATGCTGAGCATGGCTTCTGATTGGTGAGTTTGTAGTGCTAAGTCCCAGCTCTCAATTGTCATTCTAACCTGCCCAGAACAGGTATCCTCATGAACATTCTTCAACAACCACCCAGTAGTTGTTAAAAAAACACACTCCCTCCTTACAGCAGTGGCAAACTGTTTTCTGAAGAGCACCACCTGCTGGGCAAATCATGAAAGTGCAGCTTCAGGGAGAAAAGGAAAAAAAAAAGTGGGAGGGATTTTTGGTGTCTCTCCTGACCCTTTCCCCAGGGCTCTTTAGAATGAGTCTGTGCCCTCTTGGTGGGTCCCTGGCCCTATTTTGATCAATTTAACATTGGGAATTCTAAAGATCTAGAAGATGTTGAACTAATTGTCAAAGAAGAGCTTAAACACAAAGCCAATCAACAATAAAACCTTTAGCAAGGGGAGAGCAGATGTAGGTCAAGTGGTTGAGCAACTGTTTCCCACATATAAGGTCCTGGGTTCAATTCCCAGTACCTCCTAAAAGCAAAAACAAAACAAACAACAACAACAACAAAAAAAAAAAAACAAGAAAAAAAATTCAGGGGAGCTGGTGTAGCTCAGTGGTTGAGTACCAGCTTCCCACATATGAGGCCCGGGGTTCAATCCTCAACCCTGGTAGCTCAAAACAAACAAACAAACAAACAAACAAACAAACAACAACAAAAACCTTAGGGAAGAGAGTGAAACTGACTATCAGAATAAACTCATCCAAATATTCAGATACCTACATATCAGCAAAAAATTGCAAGCCATAGTAAGAAACAGCAAATATGGACCAGTCAAAGGAACAAATATAAAAGTGGAGGAGATACAGAATTCAGAACAACTATTCAAACATGTACAATGAATCTCCTAAGTCAATTCAAGAAAATGAAGGAAAATATAGCCAGAGATAAATAAAACAAAGTGTGTGAATAAAGAAGAATTTGAAAACATACAAAAAATAAAGAGAATGAATTGGAATGAAATAGATAAGATTGAAAACACACTAAAGGTATACAACACTAGGTTTGAACAGAATCTGCAATCTAGAGGAGAGGACAGCCAAAATCTTAGTGAAAGAAGAACAGATAGAGCAAAAAATGGATAAAATTGAGGAGGGTCTCAGGGAAAAGAATGATAGCACAAAGTGTGCAAACAAATGTATCATGGGTGCCCCAGATGGAAAGGAGAAAGGAATAGGGTCAAAAAGAATCACTGAGAAAATAGCCCCAAATTTTCCAACTCTTATGGAAAACATAAATAGATATGTATAAGAAGGCCAGCACACTCTAAACAGAATAAATCCTAATAGACCACTTCCAAAACATATTAATAAGAATGATAATGCTAAAGACAAAGAGTGAATTCTAAAAGCAACAAGAGAAAATCAATTCATCACATAAAAGGGACACTCAATAAAATTAAATACCAGCTTCTTAGCAGAAATCATGGAGGCATAAGAGCAGTGGCTTGATATATTTAAGGTACTAAAAGAGAAACACTGACAGCCAGGAACCCTTTATCCAGCTAAACTGTCCCTCAAAAATGAAGAAAAGAAGGGAAGGAAGATGGAATCAGAGTAGCTCAGGCAGGGTATAGCTCTCTTACAAAATAGGGGAGAAAATTTAGAAGTCACCCAAGGGAGCTACTTGAGGGAACTGTAGACCAGGAGAGTGCCATGTGCATTGTCCAGGAGGTACTGAGGACATAGAGACAAAGAGGACAAAAAGAATACTGAGTTTCAGCCCCCATGCTGGGAGTTCCACCCATCCTCCATCACTGAGGCACACAGCCTTGGTAAAACCATGGCCAATGGAGAGGGGAAAGGACATATTCCTCCATGGGAAGAGGGAGGGTGTGGCTGAGGGCTGAGTATAGTTTCTCTTTGACAAGTCTAACCAACATACCTTGGCATTTAATCACTGGTTCAGAAGAACTAGACAGTAGATACTGAAGAATTCATCCCAATGGAAATGTTGACCAAAGAGTGCCATCTGCTGGTCAGGCAGGAAAGCAAAGAAGACAAGGCTTATCTTTCTTCCATTTCCCAGGCACTGTGGGTCTGGTCTATGTCCCATTAGTGGCTCCCTGCCTATATTTTGATGACATAAACAGGGCTATCTTAAACTTTTAGAAAGAAAGAAATGAGCCAAAGATCAGAGAAGAGCTGTGAAATAAAACCACTAGGCAAGAGAGAGAAATTGATCAACAGAGTAAAATCACCAACATAATCAAATGCCTAGATATCAACAAAAGATAACAAGCCATAGTAAGAAATAGGAAGATATGGCCCAGGCAAAGGAACAAACCAAGAATGCAGAAGAGACACAGGATTTAAGAAAACTAATCAGTGATGTTCACATAAATCTCCTTAATCAATTTAAGGAGATGAAGGAAAATATGACTAAAGAGATAAAGGAATATTAAGACCACATTGCGTAAGCATAAAGAATAATTTTGAAAGCCTGAAAAAAAGGAACAGAGTTTATGTGAATGAAAGACAAAATGACATGACTACAAATTCATTAGCGGCATATAAAAGAATATTTGACATGGCAAAAGAGCGAATAAGTGAAATTGAGGACAGAACATCTGAACTTGAAACAAAAGAACAGACAGAATGAAGAATGGAAAAAATTGAACAGGGTCTCAGGGACTGAATGATAACATGAAATGCACAAACATATTTGTTATAGGTGACCCAGTTGGGGAAGAGAATGGAAAAGGGTAGAAAGAATATATGAGGAACTGCTAACCAAAAAATTTCCAACTCTTATGAAAGACATAAATATCAATATTCAAAAAGGACAATGTACCCCGAAGAGAATAAATCTGAATAGACCTACTTTGAAATATCCACTATTCAAATTGTCAAAGGCCAGAGATAATGAAAGGATTCTGAGAAGAGCAAGAGAAAAGCAATTCATCACATACAAAGGAGCCTCGGTAGGGCTCAGTACTGATCTTTCTGAGTTGAGAAAGTAGTGGTATGATATCTTTAAGGTACTGAAAGAGAACAAAAGCCAGCCAGGAATTCTTTATCTGGCAAAAGTGTCCTTCAGAAATGATGGAGAGTTTAAAGTCATCATAGACAAACAGAAACTGAAAGAGTTTATTACCAAGAAACCAGACCTACAAGAGATATTAAAGGATGTGTTACAGCTGGAAAGGAAAAGACAAGGGTGAGAGACCTGGAGAAAAGTGTATAAATGAAGATTTTAAGTAAGAGGAACTGAAAAGGTTAAATGACAGATAACAGTAAGATATGACTACAGAAAACCAATGGATAAACTGGACAAAATAACTAATGCCTTTACAATAGTAACATTGAATGTTAATGGCTTGAACTCTCCAAGAAAAAGACATAGACTGAGAGAATGCATAAAAAATGAACATCTATGTGATGTCTGGAAGAGAATCACATTAGATGCAAGGACACAATCAGACTGAAAGTAAAAGTTTGGAAAATAGTAATAAGAGATCTGGAGTAGAAACACTAATAATGAATAAAATGGATTTTAAGTGTAAAACTGTTATAAGAGTGAATAAGGTCACACTATATATTAACAAAATAGATTATTCACCAAGAAGAAATAACAATAATAAATATTTATGAAGCTAACTTAGGTGCCCCAAAATACTTGAGACACATACTGGAAAAAACTGAAGGGAGAAATAGACGTTTCTACAATAATAGTTGGAGACATCAACATATCACTCTCAGGATTTCATAGAACACCTGGAGAGAAGGATCAATAAGAAAAAAGAGAGATTGAATAATATGATAAATGAACTAAACCTAGGAGACATTTATAGAACATTACAAACTAAAACATCAGGATATACATTCTTCTCAAGTGTTTATTGATCTTTCTCCAGATTACATTGTATTTTGGGACATAAGTCAAATCTCAAAAAATTTAAAAACATTGAAATTATACAACACACATTCCTTGATCATAATGGATGAATTAAAAATTAATAACAGGGGGCAGATGTGGTTAAATGGTTAGGCATCCATTTCCCATATGGAGATACCTGGGTTCGATCCCCAGGACCTCCTGGTAAGATAAAGTAAAATATAGAAGTTGCACAGGTGTGTCATCTGGCCCCACAAGCATGTGAACCATCTGGCCCTGTGTGCAGGTGAGCCCCCAGGCCCCACAAGTGAGTGAGCCCCTGGCCGCAGAAGCGGGTGAGCCATCTGGCCCCGTGAGTGGGTGAGCCGTCTGGCCCCGCAAGCGGGTGAGACCCCAGGCCCCACCAAACCATGCTGCAAGATGATGATGTAACAGGAGAGAGACGCAGGGGAGAGCCAAGACGAGACGCACTGAAAAATCAGGAACTGAGGTGGCATAGGTGGCAGAATGCCTCTCTCCCACATCAGAGGTTCCCAGGATCAAATCCTGGTGAAGACAGGAGGAGACGGATAAGAGGAGAGGACAGGAATTGCCCAATTAATGGAAACAAAAACAGCAAACGGGGGGTGGGGTGGGCTTAAAATGGCTAAAAAGTAAATAAATAAATCTTTAAAAAAAATTAATAACAGATGGTAAAATGAATGTATGTATATTAATCAAATAATCAGTAGCATAAAGAAGAAGTTGCAAGAGAAATAAGTAACAGCCTCAAAGTGAATGAAAATGAGAACAAAACATATTAAAACTCTCAATGCTTACATTATAAAAGAAGAAAGAGCTAAATTCAAAGACCTAAATGCTTATCCAGAGGAACTAGGTAAAGAAGAAGAAACTATTCCCAAAGCAAGCACAAGGAGGGAAATAACAAAGATTAGAGTAGAATTAAAAGAAATTGAGAAAAAACAGTATTAGAAAAACTAAGAAAAGCAAGAGTTGGTTCTTAGAGAAAATTTATAAATTTGACAAACCCATTGCTAGAAAAACAAAGAAAAAAAGAGAAAAGATGCAAATAAATAAAAACATAAATTAAAGAGGGCATATCACCACTGACCCCATAGAAATAAAATGTATCAAAAGAGGATACTTTGAAAAAGAGTATGCCAACCAGATGGAGAATTTAGATGAAAGGGATGAATTTCTAGAAACACATGAGCAACCTACACTGATTAAAGAAGAAATAGAAGAACTCAGCAGACCAATCAAAAATAGTGAGACTGATTTAGTCATCAATAACCTCACTCCTAAGTCCAGGACTACATGGCTTCACAGGTGAATTCTACCAGTTACTCAAGAAAGAACTAAAATCAATCCTGCTCAAACTCTTCCAAAACCATTGAAGAAGAGGGAACATCACCTAATTCATTCTATGATGTCAACCTCACTCTAATACTAAAGCCACATAAAGATGCCACAAGAAAACAAAAGACCAATCTCTTGATTGAACTTAGATGCAAAAATCCTCAAAAAAAATACTTACAAACTGAACCCAACAACACATCAAACAAATTATACACTGTGATCAAGTTGGTTTTATCCCAGGTATCTTTCAACAAAAGAAAACCAATCAATGCAATATACCACGTTAACAGAAGGAAGGAAAAAAGTGACTTGATCATCTATATTGATGCAGAAAAGGAATTTGAAAAAAAAAAAAGAAACACCCTTTCTTGATTCAAAAACTTCAAAAGATAGGAATAGAAGGAACAATTCTCATCATGGTAAAGTGCATATATGAAATACCCACATCTAACATAATACTCAATGGTGAAATGTTAAAATATTTTTCCTTTAAGATCTGGGACAAGAAAAGATGCCCACTGTCACCACTCTTATTTAACACTCTATTAGAAGTACTTGGTTGAGTAGTTAGTTAGGCAAGAAAATAAAATAAAAGACATCCGAATTAGAAAGGAAGAAGTCAAACTTTCACTATTGGCAGATGTCAGAATTCTATACAAACAAAATCTTGATAAATATACAACAAAGCTTCTAGAGCTGACAAACGAGTTCAGCAATGTGGAGGATATATAAGATCAATATACAAAAATCAGGTGTGTTTCTGTATGGTAAGAATGAATAATCTGAGGAGGAAATCAGGAAAAAAATCCATTTAAAATAGCAACCAAAATAATCAAACGCATAGGAATAAACTTAACTGAGATATAAAGGACTTATACACAGAAATCTACACAGCATTGCTAAAGGAAACAAAAGAAGATACAAACAAACAAAAGAATATTCCATGTTCATGGCTTGGATGACTAAATATCATTAAGATGTCTATCCTACTGAAATTGATTTACAGATTCAATATAATCCCAATAAAAGTCCCAACAACATTTTTTACAGAAACAAAAATGCCAATTATCCAATTTATTTGGAAGGGTATGGGGTCCTGAATATCCCAAAACATCTTGAAAAGAAAAACAAAATGGGAAGAAATATGCTGCCTAAATTTAAAGCATACTACATAGTGAGAGCAGTTAAAGCTACACTGTATTGGCACAATTATAGACAAACTGAGCAATAGAAATAAAGTGAGGGTTCAGATATAGACCTGAACATATACAGTTAACTAACTGATAAAGTAGATAAACAGGACCTTATCAAAATTTCAAACTTTTGTGCTTCAAAGGAGTTTGTCAAGAAAGTGAAAAGGCAGCCCACTTAATGAGAGAAAATATTTGGGAACCACTTATTTGATAAGGGTCTAATATCCAGCATATATAAACAAAATCTTACATCTCAGTAATAAAAAGACAATCTTCTTTAAAAATGGGCAAAAGAGTTAAACAGACACTTTTCCAAAGAAGACATACAAATGCCTGAAAGCACATGAAAATTTTCTCATCATCACTATTAGGGAAATTCAAATCAAAACTACAATGAGATACCATCTTACACCTACTAGACTGGCTGCTATTAAAAACAAAACACAGGGAAACAGATGTAACTCATGTGGTTGAGAACCTGCTTCCCATGTATGAGGTACCAGGTTCGATCCCCACTAACTCCTGAAAACAAAGCAATCAAACAAATGAAAAAAACAAATCTCTTTGGGGAGTGGATGTAACTCAGTGGTTGAGCACCTGCTTCCCATGTGTGAGGTCCTGGGTTCAATCCCTGATACCTCAAAAAAATAAAATAAATAAAATAAAATAAAAACAGAAAATGACAGATGTTGGAGAGGATGTGGAGGAATAGGAACACTCATCCACTTCTAGAGGGAATGTAGAATGGTGCAGCCACTGTGGAGGACAGTTTGTTGGTTCCTCAGGAAGCTAAGTATTGAATTTCCCTATGATTTGGCAATCTTACTACTAGGAATATACTCAGAATAATTGAAAGCAGAGCACGAACAGATATATACACACACATGTTCATTGTGACATTATTCACAATTGCCAAAATTAGGAAGCAACCCAAGTGTCCATTAGTGGATGAAAGGCTAACAAAATGTTTCATGTATGTAAAATAGACTTACACAACTGTAAGAAGGAATGAAGTATTGACACATGTGACAAAATGGATGAAACTCAAAGACTTTATGTTGAGTGAAGTAATCCATTCACTAAAAGACAAATACTGCATGACCTCACTGAAATGAACTATGGCTATTGAGCAGACTAAGTGAGGTAGAGTATGGAAGATAGGTTACCAGGAGATAGAAAGGGAGTAGAGTGGTTAGTTGATACCCTTTTTTGGCAGAATCTATGATAAAGTAGAGGGTGGCAGTTTTGCAGTGAATGGGGGATATCAAGGTGCAGTGGTGTGAGTGGGGTTGATGGTGCTAGAGTGTGATTGTGAGTGGGGATGAGGGATGGGTTGGATCATCCATGGAGTTGGGAGGAGGGCTGGAGGAAGGAAAAGGTGAACTCTGGCAAAGGTTCAAACTGTGGCTAGAATACAATTGTGGGATTGTTCTTTTGGTGTATATGGCAGGGGATACTAATCAGAGCAGAGTGTCAGGATGAGGGGATGTGAAGGGAAGTGTATACCTGCAATATGCCTCTATGGAATAGGAATGTGTTCAAGTTGTCATAGAGTGTTATCTCATAACAGGGGAGTCCTGCTATGTTCTCAAGTAGAGTGGCAAGAATCTCTAGAGTACATTATGCAGTGCCTAGGAAAAGGAAAACAGACCAATATGCCAAACCTATGATATTTAATGATTGTACTTAAGCACCATATTCTTGTAAAATTGAAACTTAGTCTAATAATAACTATGGCTTAAGAGTTACTTCCTCAAAACCTTGTTACTCAAATGTGGTCTTTCTCTAAGCTAAACTCAGAAAATTAACTCACTACCTTCCCTGTGGCATGAGGACATGACTCCTGGGAATGAGCATCCCTGGCACCAAGGGATTAATACCAAACACCAACCAATGATGCATTTGGAAAAAGACCTTTTGTATTTAATGGGGAAAATCATTAAATACAAAAGAGTTTCTATGGCTAAGAGGGTTAAAAGTGAGTTGGGAGGGCATTTCTGAGGTACACATATGCATATTTCAGACAGATCTCACTAACTGCCACAGTAAACAAACCCAAAACAGGGGTGCTCCTAAGGACTTTAAGAGACATCCATACACTATAGGCAAGACACACAATCCCATAAAATCAACTCCCCATGGATGGGCCTTACCTTGGAATATATGATAATTTGTTTCCCCAGTGTAGTAGTGTTAAACTCCTTTTAATTACGATATGCATGATTTTTCTACCCCTCTTATTTGAACCTACATTTAGCATTATACCAATTAAATATATGTCCCAGAGCCTTAAATCATCAGTCTGTTCACATGACTTTTGAGCCATGAATCTCAGCAAATTTGCAGCCAACATCTTCCAGTTTATTGGACTCACCCAGGTCAACTAACAAAATGATGATGATGGACAACACCCAACCAAAAAAAACAGAGAATCTACAACAGCAAGCAAAACAGTTCCTTCCATCTGCCTTATAAGATCTAACCCCCCTCTCACCTGAAGCAGAGTGGACATCACCATCCCCAAATCCTCAAGTTTGAGAAATGCACAAAATTAAGAGGGGAATACAATCATGGACCAAAATTGACTTATTATTATCATTGTAATGGAAGAACTTGTAACATTGATATAAAGATAGTAGTCACCTGGGGTTCTGTAGGGAGGGGCAGGAAAGAATAACTTGAATATAGGGCAATTTTAGGGCGTTGGTATTGTTTTTCATGATATTTCAGTGATGAATACAGGGTATGATACATTTTGTCCAATTCTATAAAACAAAAGTGTGAACTGTAAACTATAAACATTACTTAGTAGCAATTCTTCAATCTTTGTCCATCAAGTATAACAAATGTCCAATATTGATGAAAGATGTTATGAATAGGCAAAATTGTGGGAGGATTTGGTAATGGGATATATGGGAGTCCCCTATATTTTCAAAGTAACTGTTATGCAACCTGAAGTTCCTCTATATATAGTTTATTATATGGGTAAGAAAGAAAGATAGCACCCTCATCGATTGTACGTTTGATGGAATGTATTTCGTGTAAATATATCTCTGTAAAAATGGTTTTGAAAAATAAAAAGTGAAGAAAGAGCACAACATGAATGGAATATCCATGCCAACCATCCATGTATCCAATTTGCCATGATTGCCTGCTGGATCCACCAAAGAATAGGGCACAGAGCCCAATACAAATGCAAGAATGGACTATATCATGAGGACTCACTCCAGAAGATGCCTAGGCTAAAGACACAAAGCATTCATGTAATGCCTGACAGTGAGCCCAGGCCATACATCATGGTGTGTTGGGACATATCAGATGGGGCTTAGGCCCTGCACGAGAGTGGCAACTCAGCCACACTAGACTTCTTATCAGTCATGGGTTCCAATGGTGTCTCACCACTTTTAGACATATATACTAGATATGAGACAGCAATTCAGGTGTATCATAAAAATGCCACGACCACTGTTGGAGAGACAGCTACTATGCAATCTCAATTACAAGACTCCAATAAGATCAATGTATCTCATTTACAGCACACATACCCAACAAAGGACATGCTCCCAATGCATGATATGGACATTTTATGTTCCTTATGACCTCAAAGTAAATGGGGTGATAAAACATTGGAACAGATGACTCAAATAACAACACCACAAAGTTCTTCAGTGAAAACAATTTATTGAGTGGGACCCCATGTATTTAAAGCTATATGGACATTGAACATTCTGGTGGAAGAAAAGCATGGCACTACAACATATATTGGCAAATACTGAGCTCTGGGGGGGTGGAGGTGCAGACAGTTGCCTGATTAGGGTATGCCATTTGAAAGGAATCCTAATCTCAGTGTACCCAATTGTGAACACAATACCCGGGGGTGATTTGTGACTCAGGTAGTAATTCCTGAAAGGACCTCCCCATTCAAACCTGGATTGAGGTAGGTGCCTCCCTCTTGTGGTATGCCATTGCTACATGGGAAGAGCCAACAGAATGCCACCATACTTTGTTCTTCTGGTTGCACCTGGGACTCCTGAACTTTCAGTACATGTGGGCAATGTCATTGCCTCTATCAAATTTGTTCAGGATATGACTTCCCTCCCCATATTGGATGATTAAAACTGGAACGCATGGGTTAAAACAAAGGTAATGGGTCCCTGCAGAAATTGTGGCTCCTGAGCTCTGACAGACAGCTTGGGGGGACATATCATTCCAATTCTCACCTCAAGTTATTGGGCAAGAGTATCTTGGACCCAGAAAGTAAGGGGAGAGGTGTTAAATGATATTATCTCTTTCTCTCCCCAGGTTATCTCACAGTGATGGACAACACCCTCATCCACTGGCCCTAATAAAGACATTTCTAGAGCCACCAACAAGCAAATCTGTCATCTCTGCCATAATTTAGCCATCACTTCAAACCAAGCCAAAGTGTCAAAATGGTGGACCACATTGGCCTACTGCTTGTACAAACTAGTGTCTCCAGGAAACTTCTCTATAGATAAATAGGATAGACTTCACTGGCCATAGGAGATGTCATTTGAAGCCAAAGACCTCCCCATACAGAGTACCCCAACCTTGGAGGAGAAATGCTTCCTTTATAGTGAAACCTTAAATTTCACTAGGACATCCTTTGAAGAAGTTCCTAATGACTACTGTAATGAAATCGTGTGGTTTGATCCCAAGGATTGTTTCGTTTGTGCCCACCCATATTTAATGTTGCTATGGGCAACACTATTGCAGGACATTAAAAAGCAGATCAATAAACAATAACTGGTGCCTACAGAGGGTGCACTGGAAAATCTAATATGCTGAAGAAGACAGGGATACAACTAGAAGCCATCTTCCAGCTCTTATGTACACACCACCTCCTTTCCTATTGTATGTGGATGCCTCAGTATGTTTTCATTCCAAGCCTGGTGCAGAAATTAGGTCTAATGGAAAGGCCTGACCATACTTTAACCCCAGAAACTCAGAACACACAACACTAACTGCTTATAATGCAGCAAATCTCAGTGTCAGGTCCCCTCCTGCTGGAGTATATAAATACTCAACACTCATACAGCACAGAGTCTCTCCTCTTCAATGAAAAGTGGGGCAGGCTGAGCTGCCATAAACCTACACTTGTTGAAACACTTGGCCTCCCTGGAAGATGGGCCATGATGGAATTTTCCCTTGCTCTTTTGGATCCTTTGTGCTGTGCAGATAATAGTGTTCATTTACTAAAAGTTGCTACTGTGCCTGACCCTGTGTTTGGTGATGCACAGTAAAGCAACTTGCTCCACAGATTTTGGTGTTGAAATCAGAGTGCATGGGGAAATATGGAGTAGAGTGGGTTGATTTTTTTGTCCATTCTTTTCATTGCTCTTGCATTCCTTTTGTACTGAAGAATCTTGGGCAAAACAGTACTGGTAGCTTTGTGGGATGGATAAACAGAAGTTTCAACCATGTCCTACTAGCCTAGGTAGAGGTAATGGCCTGTAGGTAGGGAACTAGGTCATGCTCTCTACATCTTCTGAAGGAAGGGTGATAATAAATGGGTCTGTGAGAATCCCCTCATGAATTCCAGGGACTTGGAAGACGGTATCCATGCTGAGATCAATGAGAGAAGAATTTCCACTACCTGGTATATACTCTGCTGTGGAATGACTTATGTCTTCTCATTCTGGAACAAGACATACCTTCAGTCAGGTCACCCAGACCTATCTTGTTATTAGTGATAGGCTGGTCATTAATCAGCAGGCTGTTAGAACTGAAGGTGGAGAACCAGAGGCGAAAATGAAATTACAAGGTTTTACAGAGGAGATACGGGATATGAAAGATAGGTATGGAGAGAAGGCTAGAGATCTTCCCTCTTATTGTCTTAACTTTACAATGAGGGTACCACTACCTCCCTCATCAATGAGACTGAATGGATGAGCCTTGGCAGCTCTGTATCTAAGCCAGTCCTCCAACAAACTCTTAAGACATTTGGAGTTAAGGAAGTGGGGGGTGGGGTGGGAAGGGAGGAGATCTCTGTGCAGCTGCAGCCTCTATTTAACTGAATCCTTCAGGGAGTAAGATCAGCATAGACCACTCTGGGTGACCTCCCCCTGAATGCCAACCAATCCATGGAGTAGTGAGAAGGAAGTGGTGATCATGATCAGACAACTGGGTTTAGGTGCCTGGTTATACAACCCCTTAGAGGGACTTAGCCCCTCACCATATTCCCAGTTTGTGGTGCAACACTGATGATTTTATTAGAAAGTACCCTCCTGAGTGGGTGACAAGATGGCTCTGCTCCTCACCCCATGGATTCCCCTGGGAAGCACTATTGAACTGTTCTATCATGCCCTCCTTGCTCCTCACTTAAGACTGTGACCACTGCTGTAATTGAAAAGAAGCTAGACTGGTGGGCAGTGGGACCATGCCTGTTAGCCCAGCAAGTCCTCAGATCTGCAGGATGGATCAGCAGCAGTCATTCCTCAGGACCTCCAATCACCAACTTATGTTCTTGTGGCTATTAGACAAAGGAACCTAAAGTTCATCATAGATGTGATCTCCAATGAAGAAATGTGGGAAAAATATACACTAGAAAAAGGGTCATTGACTCAGTAGGGACAATCTTCCCTTAGCTGGTCCCCTCCTCTCAACCCCCGTATATGGGCAGAGGAGGAGGAGAAAATTGGAGATGTACTGCCTCTACCTTCAGCTCTGACTGAGGTGTCTGGCCCCTGGAAGGGCCTCTTTGCCAAGACATAATGAAACTGAAAATAGACTAGGGGGTGGACCAAGAGTCCCAATCATCCCCCCCAAGGACTCCAGTCTATATGCCCCAGTGCATGTATTACTTATGTACATCAAATAAAGCTTCACAGCACTTTTGGACACAGGCACCCAGGTCACTCATTCCAGGAGATGCAGAGGGGAGGCACTGTGAGGTTTTGGGCATTTCACAAGGGTATGGTGATGGAAGGTGACTGCTACCCTGTGGGTTTGGCCCTTTTGGCCTTTGGTCACATCTGTGGTAATGCTTCCCACTAGGGAATACATTTTAGCAACTGATATCCTACATTGCCCATCCCAATGGTGACTACAAGTATATGCTCCCTTGTCCCAACAAATTCTGGCCAATGGTTGGGGGATAAAGATAGGCCCTGAATCCCCCATGCTCACAAAACATTGCATTGTCCATCAGTGACAATATTGCCCTCCTATGGAGAAAAGGACATTACAGAACTCATAAAAGAACTTCCATCTGCAGCTGTCCTCTATTCCACAATCTCTGCCTATAATACCCTGGTATGGCTAGTGGAAAAGATGAGTGTGGCAGTGGCTAATTATAGACTATTGGTGCTTAATACAGAAATTCCCTCTTTGGGACCTGTGGTCCCAGAATTTGTGACTCATGGAAGCCATAGAGACTTTCACTGGTATTTGGTGTGCAGTTGACTTGGTGAATGCTGTTTTTGTCATCTAACTCCAAGAGGAAAAGGATCAAGTTGCTTTCCAATGGCAAGGCCTACAGTAATGTCTTCACTATTGTACCACATGAGTATTTATACTTGCCCCCTATCTGCCCCCAGTGGGTGGGTCAGGATTTGAGAAAGCTACCCAAGCCCAAGTGACTCCAAGTGTTCCATTATATTGAGAAAATAATGTTAGTGGGCCTTTGTGAGGAAGAAATAGCCCAGGGATTGCATGTTATGCTAACTGGGCCTCAAAAGTCTGGTTGGGTTATAAATTACAACAAGATAAAAGTCTCTGCCCAGCAGGTCACTTTCTTAGGTAGTATATCAGCCAGAGTTCAGCACTAGAACCCTGACATAATACAAGAAAAATTTTTGTCCCTAAAGTCAGTCACCTCCAAAAAAGGAAGCCCAGCAGGCTATTAGGCTACATACTTATTGGTTCAACATATTCCACATTTTTATATCCTCTTGGCACCTCTCTATCAGTTCATTCAGAAAGCAGAGACATTGATTTTTGGGCCACAAACCTCCCAGACACAGCCCAGCATTGCTCCTTCAAAAATCAACTTCTGGTGTGCTATCAGACCTTGGTCTAAATAGAAAGGATTACCAAGACCTTTCAGGTCCTCCTGAGGCTAGGAATCCCCATTATTCCTGGGTGCTGCATAATCAGAGCGCTTCCCCAGGCAGTGGCCAATGAGAGAGTAAATTCAGCACCATGATTGCCAAGGCCACCAGGATATGACACATTTGCATGAGTGGGTGGCACAGATGCCTGTTTTAGTTTGATATTTGCTGCCAAGGCAATACACAAGAAATGTGTTTGCTCTTATAATGCAGTTTATTAGGTGAAAATCTTACAATTCTGAAGCTGTGAAAATGCCCAAATCAAACCATCATTAGAGATGCTGTCTCACTGAAGGTCAGCTGCTGGTGAACATGGACTCCTCCCATGAGGGAAGATAAAAATAACAGCTCTGCTGTTATGGTTCACTGCTTTCTCCTCCAGGCTTACTCTCTCCCTAAGTTCAGCTGTGGGCAATCAGCCATATGGCTTGTCTCTCCCCTCCTCTCAGGCCATTGTCTCTTTCAGCCTCTTAGTGTCCTCATTCTGTGCATCAGTGCTCTGCTGATTGCAGCCTCTTGGGGTTACTCTATCTCTGCAGCTTTTTCTGCATGTGCCCTGCTTTCAGTTCACCATTTTAAAGAACTACACCAAGGGGGTCAAGATCCACCCTGGGCATGGGAGTATTGGAAACAATGCCCTCCCCCCCGCCCTCCCCCCAATGAATCCAATCCAATTAAAGTGCCCAAACCCACAGGAATGGATTAGTGTCAAGAAGGTGATATTTTCTGGGATGAACAGAAACCTTCAAACTGTTAAAGCACCTATCAAGAAAGATCCTGTTGCAATACTTGATGAGAGGTCTTACTTCTCTCCTTTGGTATCCTGAAGACCTCTGATGCTCAGTGCTGGTTCAATGATGGATTCACCAAACTTAAGCTATCTGGCATCGTACATATTATGGAAATGATGAAAGATATCCTCTTCTTGTTCTCCGTTTATGGTAAAGAATTCTGTCTTTCAATATCACAAAACATAGGAAGTGCAGTGGTGAGGACAGAAATACTTCTAGTACCTCCCATTTTAGTCAGAAAGCATTCAGCATACATTTAAAATTATGTATGAAAATAGCTGTAAGATTTTCATATATGCTTTCACTGTATTTTAATTTTTCAATAAATACTATGAAGGACAGGATGTCCAAATGTGGACCATCATAATGGCATTGACTAAGGACCTTGAAGATTTTGGAATCTATTACCTGTTTATCAAAAAGATGATTCTTTCTGTGGGTTCTGGATGGTACTGCCTACCGTGCCATTAGTAATGGAAAATGGGAAAGATCTGGACCTCTGCTTGGCTCAGTGAACTACTGTGTGCAGGAAACTCTTTTTCACTGATAAAGATTCTAGTCACTGATAAGTATTGTTTCCTCTTAGTCAGAAACAAAGTTATCTGTTCCAACCCTTCTGATACTTAATCACTGATCAAAAGGAATACACATCACTGACCCATTAAAGGCAATCACAGAATCATACTCATTTACTTTAGAAGACTCCCAAATCAGACTTCACACATTCTCCTATTTCCAAACATGACATTTCCAATACTGATGTCCGTAACATACCACGGATATCCAATTATTTGCTCAAATGTTTTAAATACTACCCCTCACAGAAACACAATAACTGATTCACGCAAGTGCCCTAATTTCCTAATAAATGATATTCCATTGAATACATTCTCCAATATAAGTTTTCTGGAAATCCCCAAAGGATTTTCCCTAACATTTCATTTTTTTGTGGTTATTCCAAGACTGACTTTCCTTTAGCAAACCAAGGTTTATGTTTGTCCGAATGATAGTTCACAGTGATTACAGATCTAGTGTTGCACCGCTGTGGGGTTCACTCATTTTAATTAAAGGTTAAATTATAAATTAAGGTACTCTTTTACTCAGTTCAGGTATAGAATAACTCACATGTGATTTCTCTGGTTTGCTTTATCACTTAGAGCAGTAGATGAGGATTCTCCACTTCCATTACATTTATACTGTGAGTTCTCCCATGTGGTATAGCATCAAACATTCTACTATGGTCTTTACTACATATATAACATTCATATGGATTCTCTAATGTATGATTTTTCTTAAATTAACTTAAGTAGTATGGATGACGACAGAAACTTCCATATTGATTACAAAAATATTGTTTCTTCAGTATATGTGCTTTCTGGGGGTGTTTTAAAGTAAAATCTATGAGTGAAGTATCCTGCATATACAAAAGCTTTATAGTCTGAGGTCTCTCATTTCATCTAAGGTCACAATAATGACTGGTGGTTTTCTCACATTGATTACATTCATAGGGATTCTCTCCAGTATGAGCAATCTCATGTTGCCTGAGGTTGGAAACATAAAGGTTTTGGGAAGCAGTTGTGGCTCAAGTGGTAGGACTCCCATTTACCATATGGGAGGCCCCGGGTTCAATTCCTGGAGCCTCCTGGTGAAGGCAAGCTGGCCCACATGGCACGATGGGCTGATGGCCTGCACAGTGCAGTGAGCTGACAGCCTGCATGGTGCGGTGAGTTGATGGTCCATGCGGCATGGTGAGCTGGTGCAGCAAGATGATGCAACAAAGGGAGAGAAGCAGACACAGAAAAACACACAGCAAATGGACACAGTAAGCACAAGCAGCAAGGGGAGGATAAATAAATAAATAAAATAAATCTTTAAAAAAAAAAAAAAAAAGAAACATTAAGGTATTGCCATATAGGTAATATTCTTATGGTTTCGGTTGAGCATTTATTCTCTCATGTTGCCTGAGGGCAGAATTATGAGTGATAGCTTTCCTACAGAGATGGTATTCATAGGATTTCTCTTAAGTGTGAGCTCTCTCATGCCTTCAAAGACTAGAACTGAGACTGAAGGCTTTCCCATATATGGGACACTCATGGAGTTTTCTTCCAGTGTGAATACTCTCATGTCTTCAAAGACCAGAATTTTCATTGAAGGCTTTCCCACGTAGATGACATTCATGCAGTTTCTCTCCAAAGTGAGTTCTCTCATGGTTTAAGAGGTGGGAATGATGACTGTAAGCTTTTTTGCACAGATGACATCCGTGGGTTGTCCCTCCAGCATGAGTTCTCTCGTAGTTTAAAGTTAGAGCAATCCACAAAGGCTTTCCCACAAATATGGCTTTCTTAGGGTTTCTCTCCAGTGTGGTTTTTCTTATGTGTTCTAAGTTGAAAATTTGACCAAAAGCTTTACCACATAGATGACATTCAATAGGTTTCTCTGCAGTGTGAACTCTCTCATGTCTTTGAAGATAAGAAATTTGAATGAAAGCTTACCCACAAAGATGGCATTCATACGGTTTCTCTCCTGTGTGAGTTTTTTTCATGATTTCGAAGACGAGACCTTCGACTGAAAGCTTTGCCACAAACATGACATTCATGGGGTTTTTCTCCACTGTGTGTTCTCTCATGTCTTCGAAGACTAGAACTTCCACTGAAGGCTTTCCCACATAGATGACATTCATGGGGTTTTTCTCCAGTGTGAGTTCTCTCATGTTCTGGAAGATAAGATTTTTTACTGAAGGCTTTCCCACAGAGACGACATTCATGGAGTTTTTCAACAGTGTGAGCTTTCTCATATCCTTGAAGACTAGAATTTCCACTGAAGGCTTTCCCACATAGATGATATTCATGTGGTTTTTCTCCAGTGTGAGTTCTCTTATGTCTTTGAAGATGACCACTTTCACTGAAGGCTTTCCCACATAAATGACATTCATGGGGTTTTTCTCCAGTGTGAGTTCTCTTATGTCTTCGAAGACTAGAAATTCTGCTGAAGGCTTTCTCACATAGGTGACATTCATGGGGTTTTTCTCCTGTATGAATTCTCTCATGTTCTCGAAGATAAAATTTTTTAATGAAGGCTTTCCCACATAGATGACATTCATGGGGTTTTTCTCCAGTATGAGATCTCTCATGTTCTCGAAGATAGGAATTATTACTGAAGGCTTTCCCACAGAGATGACATTCATGGGGTTTTTCTCCAGTGTGAGTTCTCTCATGTTCTCGCAGATGAGAACTTTCACTGAAGGCTTTCCCACATAAATGACATTCATGGGGTTTCTCTCCAGTGTGAGTCCTCTCATGTCTTCGAAGACTAGAAATTCTGCTGAAGGCTTTCCCACATAGGTGACATTCATGAGGTTTTTCTCCAGTGTGAGTTCTTTCATGTCTTCGAAGACTAGAACTTTCATTGAAGGCTTTCCCACATAGATGACATTCATAGGTTTTCTCTACAGTGTGAATTCTTTCAGATGTTTGAAGATGAGAACTTTGACTAAAAGCTTTGCCACACGGAAGACATTCATAAGGTTTCTCTCCAGTGTGAGTTCTTACAGATGTTTGAAGATAAGAACTTTCAATGAAGGTTTTCCCACATAGATGACATTCATGGGGTTTCTCTCCAGTGTGAGTTGCCTCCTGTCGCTGAAGGTGGGAATGCAGACTGAAAGTTTTTCTCCATATATGACATTCCTGGAGCTTCTCTTCAATGTGATTTCCATTGTATTGTCTAAGGCCAGAGCATTTTATAAAAGCTTTAGAACGTCGATGACATAGATATGATTTACTTCGAGTGTGTTGATTAACAGATGAATGGTCACTGAAGGCATTTCCAAGTGGTACAGTGAAATCCGGTCTCGTCATGGAAATTAATGCATGTTGAGCCACTTTGGATCTGTGAGTGGAATCATCTTGCTGTGTGGAGTTAGATGAGAGACTGTTAAAGATTTGACTATATATATATGAATTTCTTCATTTCCCTTCATAAAAATTCTAGACCAATCTTAAGTGATAGTCTCCAATTAAAATATTTCCCATGTATCTTTGGGAGTTGGAGGTTGTCCTGAGTACTGTTGTGGCAATGGATGTAGGCCATTTTAAATCAGCACACACCACTCAGAACTGAGTGGGAGAGAGTGTGGTCTACAATGTGAACTGTGGTCTATGGTTGGTGGCAAGGCTCCAGGATGTGTAAGTTCATTGAGGTTGGTGGGCCACACTGTGGGAGATGTTTGTGTGGGATGTGGTGGGAGGTGTGGGAGGTGGGCAACATGGGAATCCCAGTGGGTTCCATGTAATATTTTGGGTAATCTAAGCACCTCTTAAAATATATGTATATATATATATAAATAACATTTTTGTAAGCAAATACACATATATGCATATATATATATATATATATATCATTTTGCAAATGTTAAAAAAAATATAAAAATAAAAAAAAATAAAACCTTTTCGTGGCCGTGAAAAAAAAAAAAAAAATTTCCCATATGTTAGTTTCATATGCACATTATTCTCCTCCATGAACAGATATTTTTCTCTATTATAACTATCCAACTGCAGAGCTCTTTGATCAATTTTTAACTTTATGATGTTTCAAAGATTATATTTGTGAACCATTTTTATGCAATCATATTTTTATATGAATTTGGGTTAGTTTTTTGTCCAGCTTATTTTTTCCATAGGATAAATTTTTACAGAATTAGTACTTAACCTGAATATTAATTATAGTTAGGTAATTGTACTTAATTCCTAATGCATCTATGTGGAAAACTAGAGTTCACAAAATGAAGCTTACCAAGGAAATGGTGTTAGAAGTGTCTTTCCTGCAGAAAGCTTGGGTGAATATCATGTCTATTCTTTCTTGATTTTTAAAAGCACTTTTCTTGCCTGTAATAATTGGAAAAAATCACAGTAAATTGTTCAAGTAGCAACAGGGGAATGAAAATGTTGAAAAGTTGCAAATATCCCATTCATTATGTTTCAAACATTTCCACTTAGCTGGGAAAGAATATCAAGTTAATGAATACTCTAAGCAGAAGAAAACAGTATAGGACATTACAATCAGAAAATATTTTCAGAATTGAAATATGACAAAAATAAGAAATTGGGATGTCTGGATGGTAAAAAAAGAGGGAAAATCTTCCAAGAGTAGGATCAGGAGAAGGATAATCATGTGAAAGTTTAATTGCATTAACAAATGAATATCCTTTTTCCAAAGTCAAACACACTTGAATAGAGCTGGAGAAGTATATGGAATAATGACTACATATGATGTAAATTTCCCCAATATGCTTACCTACATTTCAGATATCATAACTGACTTAAGGAAACCTGAAGTTGAGAGTTTCAAGCATTTACACAGTATCTTTTGTGGCTCCTTTGTACTGATGCACAGGTACTGAGAGCTCACCTAGACTCTGGTTTTTGGAAAGTCCTATACATTCTCTCCACATTTCTTCTCCTTGATCCAATGAGGAAAGCACATCTGACTTGCAGACCTGACATCCTGTTTGTAGGAAAAAATATACCTGAATTTTGAGTTGTGTTAATAACAGTAAACTATCTTCAAGTCCATGACAGGTTACCAAGGAATGATGTAAGCTTTAAAGTCAATAGTGCAAAAGTATCTTGATCATAGAACATTGACAATAATTCAAAAGGAAAGATATTAGCCTTAACCTTGTGCCCATTTCCCTGGGGACTACTAGTTGTTACTACATACACAGAAGTTCAAAGAGAGATTGCATAATCCTCTATATTCCAAAAGGGGAGACATTCTGTTATTATTCTATCATGCTAAAAAGGGAGGATTCTATTGAAATGCTAAAAAATAACCCAATAATCATAAACTCCACAGAATGATCTAAATTCTATGAGAAAGAATATACGTGTTGTGTTTACTACTGTGTTCTGTAGACTCGGCATAACACTGGGAGCAGAATATTTATTTCAAAACAGTCACTTATTTATTCATTCAAAAATTATTCATTGATTTCTCAATGTTGCCCTGAGAGTTGGAAATTGAGATGCAAAGAATAAATTAAGTTCTGCTCAAGAAGATTAATTTCTATTGGGGTAAAATAGATGAAAGTAAAAAAGTGAGAAAACAAATTTCATTTAGGCAGTTGTATGCACTATTAAAAAATATAAAATATCAGTTTGGTGGTTCCTCAAAATACTTAATTATAGAAATTCTATATGATCCAGCGATTCCACTGCTGGGTATATACCCATAAGAATTGAAAGGAAAGACACGAACAGATATATACACACCAGTGTTCATAGCAGCATTGTTCACTATTGCCAAAAGTTGGAATCAACCCAGGTGCCCATCAACAGAGGAATGGATAAACAAAATGTGGTACATACAAACAATGGAATATTACTCAGCAGTAAGAAGGAATAAAGTGCTAACACACAGGATAACATGGATGAATCCTGAAGATCTTATGTTGAGTGAAGCAAGCTAGGCACTGAAGGATGAACAGTACATGACCTCACTGATATAAATTAAGGAAATTGAGCAGTCTCAGAGAGCTATTGTCTGGAAGATAGGTTTACAAGAAATAGAAAGAGAAGAGAAGGCTGTGAGCCACCACTCATACGCACGTCATCTATGGTAATGTGATAGAGTGCAGTTGCGTTTTGAAGGGATAGGACAGGAGGGTAGTGATATTATTGGGTTGGGTGGTGCAGTGTTCACATGTGGGTAGGTTGGGAAGGGTGGGTTAGAAGGTCCAGGGTACTGGGGGGAGGGTTGGGAGAGGGACCAGGTAAACACTGCAGATTTGAGGTTATGAGGTTCAAAGTACAGAGCTGGGAATGCTCTTATGGCAATATGAGAAGGAAAGGGTACTGGTTTAGGGTGTTGGTTGGGGGGGCATTCGGGACAGGGCACACCTGGAGCAGGCTTCTAGGGAGTGTGTGAGTGCTCATTCTGTCATAATGTTTTGTATCAGTGGTTTGAGACCCACATAATGATCAGGAAGGGGCTGGACTCCCATCCTCGGGAGGATCGATTTGTTCACAAATAGACAGGCGGGAATCTCTCTAGAGCAAGAGTGGTTCCTAATAGGGGAGGATAAACTAGTATGTCAAGACCTCAGTCTTGTTGTATGTAACTATGAATCTTGTCATCCAACGAGTCAAGCCAGGGGGTCACCGTGGGCTGTGGGGGAATGGGGAGGGAGGAATAGAATACATCAAACAGGCGGTATTTAGTGGTCAGTGGAAATGTTCTGCATTACCTTACAGTGATGGACACAGGACATGGTAAATATCAAAATTCATAAAACTGTATGGTCTAAAATGTAAACCATAGTGTAAACCATTGACAATGTTTAGTAGCTATGTTTCACTATTTCTAAATCAGTTATAACAACGCTACCATCCACATATAAAAAGGTATTAATATGGGGGGGAGGATAGGGGGAGGATCTTGGGTATATGAGAGTTTCCTGTATTCTGTGTGTGACTTTACTGTGACCTAAAACTTCTCTGAAAAAAAAAAAGAAAAATAATGAGACACTGGGGAATGAGAGGGGGAAGGTGCCACGGTACAGACTGGACACCAGATATTGCAGTGATGAAAGGTAAAATGTCAAAAAAAATTTTTTTTAATATCCCAATCTTTTGATTTTATTTTTATTTTTAAAAAATTTTTATATACTCTATCTCTTACACTAAAAGTTATCGTTATTATTTCATTTTTCTATTAATTGTATTCAGCTCTTGTAATGGCTTCATCTTTGAAGAAGCTTTGGATCACAGAAGGGTTACAACTGGGGCAGGGGAGGGTCGTTGGTGTGGGGTGTCAGGGATGGGGGATGCATGGGAGGAAGTTCACCTGAGCATACATATAAGATAAATAAAAATGTTCAAAGGTTCGTGGTGCATTGTCACAACGGGTGGAGAATCACTCAATAAATGAGAGAATACTGAATTCCCATTCTGAAGAGCTTGCCATATTCTCTAAGGGAGTAGCAACAGTTCCCCAAGTGCAGAGACAGTGTCTAGCAAAGGAGCATGATCCACTGATGGGCCCCTGTTATTGATGACTAGCCTTATGAGTCTTTGCTCTTGAAATTAAAGCTTAGCCTATTATTATGGGGTGCCTAAGGGTTGCCTCCTGAGAGCCTCCTTGTTGCTCAAATGTGGCCTCTCTCAAAGCCAAACTCAGCATATGAATGCATTACCTTCCTCCCAGTGTGGGACATGACTCCCAGGGGATGAGCCTCCCTGGCACAGAGGGATTGCTACCAAGCGCCAACTGTCAACACGACTAGAAAAAGACCTCAAATAAAAGGGGGAAAAGGTAAAGACAAAGGAGTTTACATGGCTAAGAGACTTCAAAGTGAGTCAGGAGGTCATTCCAGAGGTAACACTTATACACATCTCAGCACAATCTCATAGACTTCCAAAGCGGATAGCACCTCAAATAGTGGGGCTCCTGAGGGCTCTGGAGACACCCAGGTCATATGGTCAGGCAGATAGCTCCGGAGTTTGCTGCCTTGCCAGTGGGCCCTACTTTGGAGTTTGTGTTCCTGAGAGTGACAGAGTTCGACTCAATTATGTCTTCCCTGCACATGGCTCATCTGTCCCTTCTATTCAAACCTATATTTGGAGCTGGAGTTTGTATGTGTACATCCAGAGACTTGAGTCTTTGGGCTGTCCATGTGCCAGCTGGGCCTGGAACACTGGTACAGCCACAACTCCTACTCTATAGCTCATTGGACTCACCCAGGACAACTGATGGGGAAATGATGATGGACAATGGCTATCCCAGGAAATGGAGAGAGTCTGCAGCTGCAGTCAGGATAGTCCCATCCATCTTCCCCATGGGATATAAGCCCCCTCTCAATTGGAGGTAGAGTGGACATCGCCATTCCAGACACTGCAGGATTGGGGGAAGAGCTATGGACTAGAGTGGACTTACTGGTATTCCACTACAGACATATTGTGATTCAAGCAATAGAAGAAATTACAACATTGATGTGGAGCCAGTGGCCACTGGAGGCTCTGGGGGCAGGGAGAGGGAAATGCAGTTGTAATATGGGGCTTTTTCAGGACTTGGGAATTGTCCTGAGTGACACTGCAACAACAGATATTGGCCATTTTATATCATCACCTAACATGCAGAACTGTGTGGGAGAGAGTGCGGTCTACAACGTTAACTATGGTCCATGCTTAATTGCAAAGTGCCAGGATGTGTTTATCAATTGCAATTAATGTGCCACACTAATGATGGATGTTTATGTGGGAGGTTGTGGGAGGTGTGGCATATGCGAATCCCTACATTTTTTGTGTAACATTTATGTAATCTAAGTATATTTTTAAAAATAAAAAAACTTTAAAAATAAAAATAAAAAATATAAAATATTAAAATAATATAAAATAAAACTTTAATATTAGAGAATATAAAGATTACACACCAATATGAAGAAACTGATCTACATATGTGAATACATAGATGGGAAATGATATATGCTAAATATATATATAGATAGCAGATAAGTAATTTAAATAGATGGTAGATAGAGATAGCTATATATGGATGATAATTTTTGAGAGACTCACCCAGTGAGACAAGATGGTTGATATTCTCTGCCATCACATCTCTGAATAGGTTTCTCTGAGATATGTCTAGCAGGGCCCACTCTTCCTCAGTGAAGTCTACAGTCACATCTTTGAAGGTCACTAACTCCTAAAATATCACAGAAATTCGGGTTGAAACAGGGTCATTCTTACGCACGTCCTGAGTGTGATGCTCAAAATGTCAGCACTGAGGAAGAAGAAACTATGTATATTAAGCACAAAATTTTTAAGGTCACTATAAATGTTGAACTACAATCAGCCTTTTTGATACATTTACAGACATATACAAACTCTGAATACATAAAACTCCATTGTAAAGGAATATCACATTGCATGTGGTGTGAAATCCACCTGGAAATTTCCCAGTAACTTTGTAATTATGACTTTCCGATTTTGATTATACAACTTGAACTTGACCATTCATAACTAAAACACTTGTTTCCATCAGTTTCAAATAAATCTACAGACTTATCATAAGGCAAGCAATATATCTGATATGTCATTTTTAAACAAGTATGGTTAGATTATTCCCCTGTATATATGACCTCATTTTCCTCTCATATATAAAATCATTTAACAATTAGTTATGCATATTGACAAATCCAATCAGCTAATGTGTGAAGTGCTCTCTATCTAAATTCAATTCATAGCACTATTAGGAATGCAGTATTAACACCCCAGATAACATGGATGAATCTTGAAGAACTTAAGCTGAGTTAAGTAAGCCACTCTGTGAAGAACAAATATTACTGTACCTCATGGAAATGACTTAAGCAAATTGAGCAGATTCATAGAGCTAAAGTCTGGAAGAAAGGAAGAGAGGGTGGTGAGCCCATACCTATATGAGCAAAATCTATAAGGTGGAAAGGTGTGGTTGGGCAGTCGATGGACATGTGTGGTGCAGTGATGTGATTGGGCTTGGCAGTGTTTGTCTGTGAGGAGGAGTAAGACGGGCAGTTGGGTTGGACAATAATGGAACTTGGGGGAGGGTTGGGGGAAGGAGCTGGTGAACTCTGGGGATTTGCAGGTGGGGCAGTTTGAGACTATGAATTCCAAAAAGAGATTAGGTTTGTAAACTGGTCTGTTCCTCTGGCTGTGATACTATTTTGATTGTATTAGCTTCACCTGAGATGTTTTGATTAAATTATGCTATAGAGTGTGAAGCGATGAATCCTCACACCCTTGGTTGACTGATAAAACAGACTCTCACACAGAAGTAGACACACAGAAAAGAGAGGATCCTGCAGCTGGGGAAGAGAGATAGGCCTGATAGCTTACAGGTGACCTTGTGAAGAGAACAGAGAAGGTGAGCCAGGAAAATAATGAGCCTTGGGAAGAGAGATGAGCCTTATGCCTGCCTACAGGTGAGATCAGAAGAAGCTGGGGCCAAGGAGCCTTAAGAAGAAAGAAGGAAAGCTGAACACTCACAGACATTGCCCACCATCTTGCTTCAACATGTAGCAAATGACTTTGTGTAAGAAATTACCTTTTATGGTAACTCGAGTTTGACTATTTAGAGTCTTGTGACTAAGCTTCTACCCGCACATTAATATCCTTTATAAAATCCAACAGAGTTCTGTAACTCTGCATCAGCACCTCTTTAGCTGACTAATGCAGAATTTGGTACCAGAAGAGTTGGGACGTGCTTTTGTTAAAACTACAATGGGAAAAAAAAAACAAACAAAAAAAAACCTACAATAGTGGGATGTTCTTTTGACAAATATGGGAGGGGAAGGCTACTGGTGTAGGGTATCAGGTGTGGGGGGATATGTGGCATAGGGCACACCTGGGGCATGCCTCTAAGGAATATGTAAATGTTCATCTTGTCATAGTGTTTTATCTCAGCGGGTGGAGACCCACATAATAATCAAGAATATATCAAACTCCCATCCTGGGGAATCCTGCTCAATTAGAGGGACAAGAATCCCTCGAGAACATAATAGTGCCTAATAAAAGGAAACAGACAAATATGTCAAAGCCCTCATTATTATTGTAAGTAAGTATGAATCTTATTCTTCAAAAATTGATACTTAATGGTTACCATATGTTCCAAGGGGAGAGGGAGGGAGGAATAAAATACATGGAATATAGGGCATTTTTAGGGCATTAGATTTGTTCTGCATAATCTTGCAATAACAGATACAGGCTATTTTAAATTTCATCAAAACCTATAAATATATATGGCGTAAAATGTAAACCATAATGCAAACCATGGACCATGGTTAGAGGCAATGCTTCAATATTTGTACACCAATCTTAACAATTACAATATCCAAATGTAAAATGTTATTAATAGGAGAGATTGGAAAAGGGGGAATGTGTTGGGTATATGGGAATCCCCTATATTTTCTATGTGACTTTTCTGTAACCTAAAGCTTCTTTGAAGATAAAATGTAAAAAATAAGACACTGGGGGAACATACAGAAGAAAATGGCACTGCACACACAAGATAACAGATCTTATTGTAATGAAAGACACAGTGTGTTAAAATTTTTTATTTTATTTCAAATTTTTTATTTCTACATTTTTATTTTTGTATTTTATTTTTTAATTATTGTTTTTATTTCATTTTATTAAGAATTTTATTTGGTGATTTTTTTGGCTTTGTTTTTTTGAAATGTTTTGGATCACAGAAGGCTCACAAATCCGGCAGGGGAAGATCACTGGTGTGGGAGTCAGTGATGGGGGGATGTACGCAGAGGTGTGCACCTGGAACATGACTCTAAGAGATATGAATATGTTCAAGTGTTCATGGGGGCACTGTCTCAGTGGGTGGAAACCCACACAATAACTGAAAGAATATTGAATTCCCATCTTCAGTTGCCCTGCTTTATTCACAAACATAATGGCAGGAATCCCCCAAATATATGGGCAGTGCCTTCTGAAGGAAGACAGACCATTATGTCAGGCCCTTGATATTGATGATTGCACATATGAACCTTTTCTTGTGAAACTGAAACTTATCCTAGTCTTATATATTGTCTAGCTTTTACCTCCTGAAAGCCTCCTTATTGCTCAAATGTGGCCTCTCGCTAAGTCAAACTCAGTCTATAAATGCACTACTTTCCCCCCAGTGTGCAACCTGATGCCTGAAGATGAACCTCCCTGGGACCAAGGGATTATTACCATGCGCCAACTAGCAATGCTTTTCAAAAAAGACCTTTACCAAAAGGGGGAAATATTAAATACAAATGAGTTTTTTATGGCTAAGAGATTTCAAAGTGAGTCAGGAGGTCATTCCAAAAATTATGCTTATGCGCATCTCAGGAGGATCTCACTAACTGTCACAGTAAAGTGTCTCAAACAGCAGGATTCCTGAAGGTTCTAGAGACATCTAGCATCTAGACACCATAAGAAGGGCAGACAAGCTCAGGAATTCAGCCCTGTCAGTGGGCCTTACATTGGATTTTTGTTCCCCACTGTAACAGAGTTAGACTCATTTATAGATTCCCTACACACGGCTCTTCTGCTTCTTTTATTTAAACCTATAATTAGCAATTTACTTGATTAATATATGTCCCACAGACTTAAATCTTTGGTCTGTTCATGTGCTAGTTGAGCTATGAAATCTCAGCATAGTTGTAACACCTAGTCTCCATTTCATTGGACTCACCCAAGAAAACTAACAAGGAGATGATGATGGACAAACACCATCACAAGGAACACAGAGTGTTCCAACTGTAAGCAAGTTAGTTCCATTCATCTGACCCATAAGATCTAAAACCCTTCTCAATTAGAATCAGAATGGGCATCACTATACCAAACTCTTCAAGACTGGGGAATGAAAAATGGACTAAAGTAGACTGATTAATATTCTATTATAAATTTACTATTCTAGCAATGGAATAACTTTTATCAATGATGTAAAGACAGTGACCACCAGAGGTTCTGAGGGGAGGGAGAGAGAATAGGTATAACATGGGGACATTTTTGGGACACTGGAATTGTCCTGCATGACATTACAATGACGGATACAGGCCATTATACATTTTATCATAACCTTTAAAATTGTATGGGGCAAAGTATAAATTATAATGTAAACTATAGTCCATGGATAGTAGCAATGCTTCAGTATGTGTTCATCAATTGTAAAAAATGTACCACACTAATGAAAGATGTTGTGAATGCAGGAAAGTGTGGGAAAGGGAGGGATGGAGCATATGGGAATCTCCAATATTTTTAAAATATTATTTCCATAATATTTATATAATCTGAAGCATCGTTAAAAAAAATTTAAAAAAGAACTATTTTCATTAAAATTACAGGGAACTTTGAAAAAATATCCAGAATTCTGTAGAAGTGAACAGGTTTCATACAGAACCCAGGGTCAGTAAGTGCTGACTACCTCAACTTTATATAAACAAGGCATCCATTATCAGGTAGAAATAAGATGGTTCAATCACAGACCAGGTGCCCCTATACACCTGCTATATTGAAAAATGACCTTAGTTCATTCCTATGGTGAGATACCTGTTATTCTCAACATTTTTTGGGGCCTACAAACACGAGTATTCATTGTCTCTCTTATATCTTCATGTTATCTGTCTGTTAACCAATGAAAGAAGCCCCTTGAGTGCTTCTAATCTATCCAAATCTTTTTAAAAAGTTCACTGAAATATAAATTTTTTTCAACCTAGTATACTCTTTCTGGATGCACAAGCACAATAAGATAAAAATAAGTCCTATTTGCTGCATCCATTTATAAAATTTCAATAAAGTTGATTTATAAAAATTGAAGTTTGTAACTGGGAACAACAGTGGTTAGGAGAATTTTAGTTTTTTTTTTTTTTTTTTTTTTTAATATTTCAAAGTATACAAATATAGTCCATCAAAACTTTAAGAAAATTATAATTGGGGAAAATGAAGAAATTATTCTCCATTTCCTTTAATTTATTAGCCTTCTCTTTTGCTTCTGGCAACAATGCACAACAGTAGACCTGTAATATTGGATTGATTGAAAGCACCTGCTGAAACCTCAACATCCTTCCTATTAACTTCTATTCTTACTCATCTGTCACCTCTGTTCACTGCATGCCTAAGGCACTAACATAATTCAGGAGTGCATTAGTTCTCCAATGAGGCTATGGTTTGAGTGAGAAAAAGAAAACATCTCTTATCTCTTCAGGGAATATACAGCCTTAATGGAGGCATGAACAATCCAATGTAATGGTTGGAAGGACATTACTTATGGATGAGTTCCCAAAGTGCCATAATTTTTCTAGAGTCCTGTAAGAACAATTTAAGCTCCGATCTTGAATAGCTCCAGAAGGCACTGAGAAAATCCTTGCCAATAGAAGAAACCTGACGGTATTATGACAACAGAGGTGCAATTTCACTTAAAGAAGAATTTCCTACTCACCTGTGGTTGCATTGTCATTAGCTCAGATGACAACTATTTTCCCTCTGGAGTTTCACTCACAACCAGACAACAGTAGGTGAGCAAAGCTGAGAATGTAGAAAGAAGCTTCAGACTCAATTCTTGACCTTGAATTCCAGACCCACCTGTCATGAATCCCAAGCCCTTCACCTGGAAGTAAGCCCAACCAATCAAAAGGAAGATGAAGTATGTTTCAAGAGAAACAGGGAGAAGATTCTCCTCTCCCAGGGTCAAAATGTCAGAGGTCTTCACTTCTGTGACTAATAAAGATTATATGGATACCTTTGTTGTATGGATATGAGAACATGAATATCACTGAATTGTATTACTTAATTAGACCACGATATTCAGAGTTTTCCAAATCTCTCCCTTATTTCAAATCATATGGATTCCTAATCTATATCACATCGGAATTTGGTCAGCACTACCAGAAAAAGCTGTGTGGACTTTCTCAGATGTATCATTCTTTTTTTTTTTTTTTTTTTAAAGATTTTTATTTATTTATTCATTTATCCCCCCCTTGCTGCTTGTGCTCGCTGGGTCAGCTAACCACGCCGTGCGGGCGGGCTTGCCTTCACCAGGAGGCCCCGGGAACCGAACCCCGGGCCTCCCATATGGTAAACGGGAGCCCTACTGATTGAGCCACAGCCGCTTCCCAGATGTATCATTCTTGATTTTGCCCTAGCATTGGTCTCCAACATCCATCCCTGCCTTCTGGATTCATACTCCCATCGTACTCTAACCTGGACCTGACCTTCTGGATACACTTGTTTTAAATCATCTTGGTTTTTCCACGTGATGCCTAACAATGTAACTCACTCAACACTGGGATGAAGCTCACACTCCCATGGATTTAGATATCAATCAAGAAATGTAAGTATATATTTTATCATGTAGTTGATCAACCAGAAACGATCAAGAGCTCCCATAATGCCAATCCTGACATGAAAATGCCCTGCATCAAAAATATCAGAACTAAATGTGTCATCATGTCATTGCTATGTCCTACAATCCTCATAGTATTAGGAAGCTCAGTAGATATAGGATGAAGGGGTTTGGGGAGAAATCCAAAACAGTCTAGAATTTTAGTGATGTTATGTGGCAGTTTGAGGTGATTTTATGAATCCCCAAAGGAAAAAGGTTATATTTGTATACTAATCTATTTCTCTGGGTGTGATATCATTTGATTGCATTAAATGCAGCTGAGGTGTCTTTGATTACATTACTTATTAAGATTAGGGCTTTTGATTTGACTACATGAGTGGCCATGACTTAAGTTGAGACCCTGCTCCCTTGCTGGGTCTGATAGAAATGGACACTCACTCAAGGAGACACAAGGGAGAGAGAGCTCTGTCATTTTTAAATCTGGCCGTGTGACAGAAAGATGAAGGCACAAACAACTAAAGCTCCAAGGACAGATGAACCATTTTGCCTGATAGCTTACAGCTCACCTTGGGAAGAGAGCAGGACTGATATAGGAAGCCTTGAAAAACAAGTCCTATGCCAGGAGAGAGAGGACTTCAAAGGATGAAGCCTCAAGAGGAGGAGGAAGCCCAGAGGAGAAGCAGAGACCAGCCAGATATCAGTGACAATCTTGCTTCAACATGTGGCAACAGACTCTGGTAAGAAAGCAGCCTTGAGTTGGACTTTTTACAGCCTTTAAAAAAGCTCAGATTTCTGTTGCTTTGTATTAGCAGTCTTTGGCAGGCTCATACAGAAATTGGTACCAAGAGAGAGCTTTTACGGTTGCAATTACCAAAAATGCTAGAATGGTTTTATAAATGGTCAAAAGGCGAGTTGCTTGAAGGAAAATACCTAGATTGTTTTGAAGAGACTATTGGTAGAAATATGGAGCCTAAAGTTATTTCTGAAAGGTCTTAGAAGGAAATGATGAAACTTTTATTGGAAACTGGAGCAAAGGTGATCTAAAGTTGCAGAGAACTTAACAAGATTGACTCTGGATGTTATATGTAAAGCAGACTTTGAAAATGATGAGCTTAGACATTTAGCCAAGAAGATTTCCAAACTAAATGTGGAAAAAGTGGCCTGGCTTCTCTTTGCTGCTTATAACAAAATGTGAGAGGAAAGAGATAACTTTAGAACTGAGTTGAGCACAATGAAACTAGAGGCTGATTTTTGAAATTCCAAGCTTCCAGAAAACAAGCCCTCAGAAGATAGTGGCCCATTTGAGGAATTAACTAAACTTGGAACCTGTAAGTCAGTATTGAAAATGCAGTTACCAGGAAAGACTTGTGGAAATTCTTACTTTCTAATGGGTTGGATCCAAGCTTCCTGCATGTTAAATCAACAAGCTTTTTGAGAGAACTGTATGAATAATACCACTATCAGCCTGGACTAAAAGGACAGGGAGGGAAGAGATGGAAGGGAGAATGGATTTCAGAGGAAAACCATGGAATCTGAGGTCTGGAATAAAGACATCTCCTTGGGCCAAGAGAGGGAGCCCACCCATGTGTACAGAGAACCCCAACCTATGATAGCCTTTGCCCTTCCTGTAGATTTTATAACAACTCTACTATTTCTTCAAGTCACTTCTTTAATTTTATATTATATATTTACTTGTTTCTTTATTCTCCCACTGGTCTAATTGAATAAAACTTCCCTGAATGGTAATATTAGGTGAAATTCCCTTTGTAAACTACTGAAGAATTCTAAATCTAGTGAAATTGTATTTCCAAAATAACCTAACCTGACCTCAGATGGCCAGGGTTCAACTGCCTGCAGGCAAATTAAATACCTTCTGATTATTAAAAAAAAAAATTTTTTTAATTTACAAAATAAATGGGGACTCTCCTGCCTGGTTAAAATTCTCTCCATTACTCAGACTGAGAAGGTAAAGATCAATGTCTTAATGAGGCTGCTTTTACCACACTGAGGTTCGAGCTTCTTTCTCTCTAGAAAAGGTACCATTTCAATGATAAAGTCTCTTTTATCCCATTGATAACATCATCAGTCCTATAATCCAAAAGCCACACCTTGATTAAATCAGATGACTGTCAAGATATATCTAATCAGGACTTGGCTCCTTTAACACAATATTTTTCCTCAAATTTGGTAAATCATGTAGATGTGATTAAGGAAAACAATTTGTGTCACTGAATTTCTTCCAGAAAGTCTCAAAATCAACCTTTCTGTCCTTTCCAAGAGGCCTCATCATCATATGAAATTCGGATGTGCTGGGTAAGTAGTCTAGAATATCTATAACAAGAAGATTCCTACTAATCTGTATTTCAAAGAGAAATTATAATCTACCAACATTTTTTCAGGCTAGGCATCAGTGTGACTCTACATAAGTAGAAACATTTGTGTTGAAAAAATATATTCCAGGAAAAATATTTTCATTGTTCTACAGTGAGTATATTTTACTAACAAGTGAGGGAAAGGCCACCCCATATACATTTTTTTCATGTTGGATCTAGTATATGTTGTAAAATCTTGCAACTTTCAAAATATTAAGGGCTCCAAAAATAAACAAGCAAGTTTCATTGTTATTTTCCTGTGAATAAGATGGACTTTAACTACTTTTAAATATTAAAATTATAAAAATCTTCAGACATTTTGAAATATAGAAGAATAAGTTATTTCTCTAGTAAAATCAAGCAATGTATTTCCATTTCAGGGACAAATATATTAATACAAAAATATATTTTATTTTTATCTTTTTAAATTCACTCTTCTGAAATTTAAAAATGTTGCAATCTTTATTATTTTTGTAGCACACATTTTAGGAAACCAATTACTCCATTTTTATGGTTTTGTTATATTGCCTAAGTGTTTTCAGCCTATTTGTCCTACAATATTATTGAGGCACGTGATAACTTTTTTTTCACAAATATGTATATGTTGAAGGGCAACTCTGAGTTAGATCTGTCCATAGTCATGGACTCATACTAGCAGGTAAAACATATAGAGTCTGGTCGTATAGACTTAAGAGCCACTTCAGAAGGGCCGATATAAAGGAAAAAATACAAGATTAATTTGCATACATAATCTATATTTATTTCATTTTCAGAGATAGAAAATCTCTCTTATAAAAACCAATATTTTGAATTAAGAATAGCCCCAAAATTTCTTTAGTGAGCCACTGGAAGTTATGTTAATTCCAACAGGTTTGGATTCTTAAAGAAGAGAAAGATTTTCAAATGCATGATTCCATTTAAGTTTCCCATGAGAAAATCTGAGAATCTCAGTTTAGAATTTTTGTTCAGGTCTGGAATTCAGATATGAGATTTGGACTGGAAAGTGTAAGTTCTATAAGCATAGATGAGAAGAAGCCATAAAAGAAACAGGGGGAAAAAAAGCAATTAGAGTGAAAAATCATAAAACATTAAAAAGGAATAAGAATAAAAACAGGGGGAAGCGGCTGTGGCTCAATTGGTGGGGCTCCTGTTTGCCATATGGGGGGCCCCGGGTTTGGTTCCCGGGGCCTCCTGGTGGGGACGGGGGCGTGGTTGGCTGACCCAGTGAGCGCAAGCAGCAGGGGGGGGGATGAATGAATAGATAGGTGAAATCTTAAAAAAAAAAAAAAAAAAGAATAAAAACAGGAAAAAAGAATAAAAAAGGTGGAATAAAAATTTTAAAGAAATGGGAAAAAATAAAATAAAAAACTGGAAAGAATATAAGAGATGAAAGAAAATGAAGACCAAACAAGAGAAGATGTAATGAAAGAAAACCAACAGAAGGGGGAAATGAAAGGCAGAAAAGAAATACAGAAAATAAGTAGAATAAAGAAAGAAAAAAAGAAACAGAGAAAAAAAAACAGACTACCAGCAGCCATCTCAGGTTGCCAATGCTCACCCTGCAGTCTGCCCTCTGCAGGTAAGGAACCTAGGTGTAGAGAAAAAAATAGAGAATAAAGGATATAAAAAAAAAATTTAAAAATCTGAGTCTGCGTTTCCTGCCATGAGTGTGCTTGATGCACTCCTCCCCCACCTCCAGGGAGCTGGTTGGGTACCTGACAACCCACTGGATCCCTCCTCTTCCAGGCTGGTTGGGCACCTTATAGCTTGAGGGCCGCGTCTCCCTGTGCTCCTTTCCCTCAGGTTGGTTGTGCTTCTGGTGGCTTGCCTTCTGCCTCTCCTGGTCCCCTTTTCCTTCAGGCTATAATCACTTCTGACAGCCTCCCAGCTGCTTCTCCTGGCTCCCATCTCTCACAGGCTGTTAGGCACCTGTCAGTCCATGCCCCCACTGATCCAGTTCCACTCTATCCCAGAGCAGGTATATGTATGTATCTGCCCATCTGATCAGCTGCCCCCAACCCTCTCCCTGGAGCCACTTCAGCACCTGCTGGTATCTTTCCTTTACCCAGGAACCACCTGGGATCTGGCTTATTTACCTTATCTTCCCTCCCCTCTACTGCTCTCCCCCCTGAGTCAGCTGGGTGTCAGTCCCCACAACTGTTTTCCCCACAGCTGCACCACCTCAAGAGCCTGCTGGGCACTGGCATGCACCTCTGGGTGCCTGGTGGCTTTCCTCACTCACAAAGCAGGTTGAGCGCTGATCTTCCAGCCAAATTACTTTCCCAGCTTCCCTCTCGTTCTGAGCTGGTTGTGTCCTGGCTTGCCTTTCCTATCTCCCCCAGCTTCTCTCTCACCCAGAAACTAGGTGTCCCCTCTCTCTAGCTGCCCTTTCTGATTATCCTGTAGTTCTATAAACATAGATGATAAATGAGATCAAAAGAATGAAATATATTGCCTAGGTAGAAAGATAGAAGTAATGGGGCTGAGTTCTGAGGAGTTTCAACATTTAATGTTTCAGAAAAGCTTACATAGAAAGTGAAGCCAGAATTAATCCAAGAGAGTGTTGTGACCTAGGAGACCAGGACACACAGGGATAATAGAAGGAGGAAATCAAGGAATTTTTAATGGAATCTTGTAAGATGAAGAGGCTTTCAGATGATTCATTGAGGTGGAGGTAATGAGCCATTCAAGGTAGTGAATGTATGTGGAGAAGATGTAAACCACATCAGAGTCCACTGAGGAATGAGTGGGAAGTGAGGATAAACCCATTAATTGCTGTTCTTTGAAGCAGCTTGGCCTCAATCGACAAGAGTTAAAGTAACTAGAAAATAAAACTCATATACCCATAAAATTTAAATATTTTAAGATAATACTTTGATATAAACAATGTATGGAAATTCACAGCATTAATAAATAGTAAGGGGGTAAGGTCAGCTCACATCTCATCTACTGGAGAACTACTATAAATCTAAAAAATAAGATGAGACATTCAGGTTAACTCAAAACTGAAGCAAGTTCCACAGAAAAGCAGCACTTTGCTCTTCTGCCAAAGTTGGGAACTGTTCACCTTTTTTTCCCATGGGAAAATTCAACCTCTATTTGAATTCATTTTGAGAAATATTTAATGATTCTAATGAATGATCCATTCCAGAGAACAAACCCTGATTATAAAGATAGCGCAGTTACTAAACGTAACCAGGGTTTCAAAGAGATGCAATTTCTTGATTGGATTTACAAAATACTTAAAACTTAAACTTTCCTACAATATTGGAAAACAAAGATATAGCCATTGAGAAGGATGACTGAAGGCAATTTAAGTAATTCAGAAATACTTTGCAGCTTATTCTATGTAACAGGAAATATTCAAAGCCAGGAAATACAATAGGTACCAGATATACTGGGGCTATATGGACAAAGAATAGAATTCACTAGAGGAAGGATGGAATCAAAAATAAAGTGAAGATGAAGAAATATGAAAATTTGTGATCTACTAATGTGACAAAAAAAAAAAAAAATGAAACAGGTTACTGAGTTGGAGTATGGAGGAGGAGACTATTAGGGAGAGTCCACATAGTAGTCTTTAGGACATGTTAAAATTGTTACTAATAACTCTCCTAAGATTAAATGAGGAGCCTGTTTCATAACTTTGTTTTTGTAGGGCAAAAAATAATATTTAACTACTTGTCATAGAGTACTACGTAAGTTTATGGTTTTCTTACTAAGAATTTGAATTTGTATTTGAGTGGAATTGAAGTATTTTACTTTTATTAATTTCCTAATTTTACTGGCTTTTTATTTTTTATTTTTTTATTATTTTTTTTTTTTTAAAGATTTTATTTATTTATTCATCCATCCCCCCCCTGCTGCTTGTGCTCACTGGGTCAGCCAACCACGCCGCGCGGGCAGGCCTGCCTTCACCAGGAGGCCCCGGGAACCGAACCCGGGGCCTCCCATATGGCAAACGGGAGCCCCACTGATTGAGCCACAGCCGCTTCCCTTTACTGGCTTTTTAAATGTGAATATGGTTACAAATATCACTAGAAAACATGTCCAGGGACTTCTGGGAAGATGGCGAACTATTAAGACACGGGAAACACTTCTCCAAAAAAATAGATAGAAGACAGGCTGAAACAGCCCCGAAAAAGATCTTCTAGGGATTAGGACAGCAAGTGAAGGCTGCACACCACCCAGACGAGAGAGGGGCAAAAGAGGGAAATCGCGATGACAGAACCGTGAGTTGGAACCAGCAGTGGCTGCTGCCGCCGGCACCCTTACCCACACTCTTTAGAATTCTCGGGTCTCTGGGCCTGAGACTACAAAGGGGGCTCCAGGGATCTACCACTCCAGGAAAGGGAAGAGAGAGGGACACAGCCTAAGGGTGACTCAGGTTCTGACCCGCAAATTTGGGCTGTGGAGCCCCACAGACCCTTCCACACCGTGGTTTGCCCTGGGAGCCTATGAAATCCAACTGGAGAAATCCAACCCTCACAATCTCCCTCTCTTCTAGCCTGGACTAATGGTTGAGGACTCCACAGGAGAGGAGAGCGAGAGCCTGGGGCTGACTCTGCTTTTGACTTGCAGGTTTGGTCTGCTGTGTACTGAGAACCCTTCCAGGCTGGGTGGGGCTGTGCCATTATTTGCCTTGGAGCCTGCAAGGGGCTAAAGATATACAAACCTCCCAATCTCCTCCTCTACTAACAGTAAGTGATTGTTAAGGACTCAGAGGGGAGTGAAAATATTTCCTAGCTGGGAAAAGGGAGGGGGATGCCAGAGAAGACTGGAGAACTGTCTCAGAAAGTTTGAATTACAAGGCTCTTAACCCCCAGACAGGAAGTTCTATCACATTGATCTGGTCTGTGTCACAACAAATACACTCTGACCAGGCATTGAATTGAGAGCTGACAAAAAGCTCCATCTCCTGGCAGACCAAGGAAATGCACATGAGAAAATTAAAAATAAATAGGAGAGGCTTTTCCTGGCCTCTATAGACTCCCTGCCCAAGGCCCTAGGAAGTGACTGTACAACCAGTTACTAGGTCCACTGCCCAGTTTAGAGCAACCAGCATGACAATCCTAACAATCGAGGTTGAGCCAAAAAATCAAAGAGCTGTGGTAACTCACAGCCTCCTGCCTTTAAATTCCTATAAAAGAGAAAGAGATTGAGTGTCTGAGTAAACTACATCCTAACCAGATGCCTAAACACCAGCAAAAAATTATGAGCCATATTAAGAAAATAGAAGACATGGCCCAAGAAAAGGAATACATCAAAGTCCAAGGAGAGATGCAGAATTTGAGAGAACTAATCAGCAAGATGAGCACAAATTTCCAAAATCAAACTAATGAGATGAAAGAGAATATAGTTAAAGAGATAAATGACATCAAGAAGACATTGAGTGACCGCAAAGAAGAATTTGAAATCCTGAACAGAAAAGTAACGGAGTTCATGGGAATGAAAGACACAATAGGTGAGGTCAAAAACACATTTGAGGCATACAACAGCAGACTTGAAATGATGGAAGAAAGAATAAGTGATACCAAAGATAGAGCAGCTGAAATTGAAGAGAAAAAAAGAACAGAGAGAGAAAAGGGAAAAAATTGAGCAGGGGCTCAGAGAGTTGAATGAAAACACAAAATGCAACAACATACGTGTCATGGGAGTTACAGAAGGGAAAGAGAAGGGAAAAGGTGCAGAAAGACTACTTGACAAAATAATAGCTGAAAATTTCCCAACTCTCACAAAGGAAATTAACTTACATGTCCAAGAATCACACCGTACCACAATCAGAATAAATCCAAATAGACCTATGCCAAGACACATACTACTCAGAATGTCAAATATCAAAGATAAAGAGAAAATTCTCAGAGCAGCAAGAGAGAAGCAAACGATCACGTACAAGGGACGTCAAGTAATACTTAGGGCAGATTTCTCTTCAGACACCATGAAGACGAGAACACAGTGGTATGATACAATTAGAAAAATGAAAGAGAAAAACTGCCAGACGAGGATTCTTTATCCAGCAAAGCTGTCCTTCAAATATGAAGATGAGTATAAAATATTCACAAACAGAAACTAAGAGAGTTTGCAAAAAAGAATCCACCTTTACAGGAAATATTAAAGGAAGCCTTAGAACCTGAAAGAAAAAGACAGGAGAGAGAGGTTTGGAGGAGAGTATAAAAGAAAGAATAGCAGAAAGGATAACTGAAAGAGTAAAAAGAGAGACAAAAACAAGATGACATATGAAAACCAAAGAATAAAATGGAGGAACTAAATAGTACATTTACAGTAATATCATTGAATGTGAATGGATTAAACTCCCCAATCAAAAAATACAGGCTGATAGAATGGATAAAAAAACATGAGCCATCCATATGTTGCTTACAAGAAACCACCTCAGACCCAGGGATACAAACCAGCTGAAAGTGAAAGGCTGGAAAAAGATACTCCACGCAAATAGTAACCAGAAAAGAGCAGGGGTAGCTACACTAATATCAGACAGAACAGACTTTAAATGCAAAAAAGTTATAAGAGATACAGAAGGCCATTATATATTAATAAAAGGGATGATCCACCAGGAAGATATAACAGTCATAAATATCTATGCACCTAACCAGGGTGCCCCAAAATATATGAGACAAACTCTGGCAAAACTGAAGGGAGAAATAGACATTTCTACAATAATTGTTAGAGACTTCAACACCCCACTCACATCATTAGATAGAAGAACTAGACGGAAGATCAACAAGGAATCAGAGAACTTGAACAATATGATAAACAAGTTAGACCTAACAGACATATACAGAACACTGTATCCAAACTCAGCAGGTTATACATTCTTCTCAAGTGCCCATGGATCTTTCTCCAGGATAGACCACATGTTAGGCCACAATGAAGCTCTCAATAAATATAAAAATATTGAAATTATACAAAGCACCTTCTCAGATCATAATGGAATAAAACTAGAAATCAATTATAGACAGGAAAAAAGTAAATTTGCAAATGTGTGGAGACTGAACAACACACTCCTAAATAATCAGTGGGCCAAAGAAGAAATTGCAAGTGAAATCAGTAAACATATTCAGACAAATGAAAATGAGAACACACCATATCAAAACTTATGGGATACAGCAAAGGAAGTCTTGAGAGGGAAATTTTTAGCCCTAAATGCCTTTATTAAAAAAACAAGAAAGAGCTAAACTCAAAGATTTAACTGAACAACTAGAGAAACTAGAAAAAGAACAGCAAACCAATCCCAAAGCAAGCAGAAGGAAAGAAATAAAAAAGATTAGAGCAGAAATAAATGAAAATTACAACAGAAAAACAATAGAGAAAATCAACAAAACCAAAAGCTGATTCTTTGAGAAGATCAATAAAACTGACAAACCCCTAGCTAGACTTACAAGGAAAAAAAGAGAGAAGATGCAAATAAATACAATCAGAAATGAAAGGGGGGAAGTTACAAATGACCTCACAAAAATAAAAAGAATCATAAGAGGATATTATGAGAAACCATATGCCAACAAACTAGACAACTAAGATGAAATGGACAAATTTCTAGAAATGCACAACCAACCTACACTGATGCTACAAGAAATACAAGACCTTAACAAACCAATCACAATTAAGGAGATTGAATCCGTCATCAAAAAACTCCCAGGAAAGAAAAGTCCAGGACCAGATGGCTTCACAGGTAAAGTCTACCAAGCATTTCAAAAAGAATTAACACCAATCCTGTTTAAACTCTTCCAAAAAATTGAAGAGAAGGTAAAATTACCCAACACATTTTATGAAGCCAACATCATCCTAATACCAAAGCCTGATAAAGATTCTACAATAAAAGAAAATTACAGACCAATCTCTCTAATGAACATAGATGCAAAATTCTCAACAAAATACTTGCAAATCGAATCCAACAGCATATCAAAAGACTTATACATCACGACCAAGTGGGATTTATTCCTGGTATGCATGGCTGGTTCAACATAAGAAAATCAATCAATGTAATACACCACATTAACAAATTGAAGGAAAAAAAACACATGATCAGCTCAATAGATGCAGAAAAGGCATTTGACAAAACCCAGCATCCTTTTTTGATAAAAACACTTCAAAAGATAGGAATAAAAGGAAAATTCCTCAACATGATAAAAGGCATATATGAAAAACCCACAGTCAACATCATTCTCAATGGGGAAAGGTTGAAAGCTTTCCCTCTAAGATTGGGAACAAGACAAGGATGCCCACTGTCACCATTGTTATTCAACATTTTACTAAAAGTTCTAGCTAGGGCAATTAGACAAGAAAAAAAAAAAAAAATTAAAGGCATCCAAATAGGAAAAGAGGAAGTAAAACTCTCACTGTTTGCGGATGACATGATCCTGTACTTAGAAAACCCTGAAGTATCCACAACAAAGCTACTTGAACTAATAAATGAGTTCAGCAAAGTGGCAGGATACAAGATCAACACGCAAAAATCAGTAATATTTCTGTACACTAGTCCTGAACAACCTGAGGAGGAAATCAGGGGGAGAATTCCATTTTCAATAGCAACAAAAAGACACAAATACCTAGGAGTTAATTTAACCAAGGAAGTACAGGACCTATATGCAGCAAACTACAAAACAATGCTAAAAGAAATTTAAAAAGACCTAAACAAATGGAAAGACATTCCATGTTCATGGACTGGAAGAATAAATATCGTAAAGATGTCAATCTTGCCCAAACTGATTTAAAGATTCAATGCAATACCAATGAAAATCCCAACAGCTTACTTTACAGAATTAGAGAAGGCAATTACCAAATTCATCTGGAAGGGTAAGTGCACCCGAATAGCCAAAAGCATTCTAAAAAAGAAGAGCAATGTGGGAGGAATTTCGCTGCCTGATCTTGAAACATATTACAAAGCTACAGTGGTCAAAAAAGCATGGTACTGGCATAAAGATAGACATATCGATCAGTGGAATAGAATTGAGAATCCAGAAATATACCCTCACCTATACAGTCAACTGTTTTTTGACAAACCTACCAAGCCCATGCTAATGCGAAAAAATAGTCTCTTCAACAAATGGTGTTGGGAGAACTGGATATCTATAACCTAAAGAATGAAAGAGGACCCCTATCTCACCCCCTATACAAGAATCAACTCAAAATGGATCAAAGATTTAAATATAAAAGCCAGGACCATAAAACTACTAGAAGAAAATGTAGGGAAATATCATCAAGACCTTGTAGTAGTTGGGAAGCGGCTGTGGCTCAATTGGTGGGGCTCCCGTTTACCATATGGGAGGCTCCGGGTTCGGTTCCCGGGGCCTCCTGGTGAAGGCAAGCCCGCCCACACGGCATGGTTAGCTGACCCAGCGAGCACAAGCAGCAAGGGGGGGATAAATGAATAAATAAATAAAATATTAAAAAAAAAAAAAAAAAAAAGACCTTGTAGTAGGTGGTCGTTTCTTGGACCTTACACCCAAAGCACATGGAACAAAAGAAAAAATAGATAAATGGGGCTTCCTCAAAATTAAACACTTTTGCACCTCACAGGACTTTGTCAGAAGGGTGAAAAGGCAGCCAACAAAATGGGAAAAAATATTTGAAAATCAATATCTGATAAGGGTCTAATATCCAGGATATATAAAGAGATGTTACAACTCAACAATAAAAAGACAAATGACCCAATTAAAAAATGGGCAAAAGATTTAAATAGAGGGAAGCGGCTGTGGCTCAATTGGTTGGGCTCCTGTTTGCCACATGGGAGGCCACGGGTTCGATTCCCGGGGCTCCTGGTTAAAGCAGACCAGCCTGTGTGGCGCGGTGAGCTGACACAGCAAGATGGCCCAACAAAGGGAGACAAGCAAACACAAGAGAAACGTGCAGCAAATGGACACAGAAAGCACAAGCAGCAAGGGGGGGATAAATAAATAAAAATAAATCTTTAAAAAAAAAAAAAAGACTTAAACAGACATTTCTCCAAAGAAGAAATACAAATGGCAAAAAAAAAAAACAACACATGAAGAAATGCTCAACATCACTCATGATTAGGGAAATGCAAATTAAAACTACAATGAGATATCATTTCAACCTATCAGAATGGCCACTATTAAAAAGACAGAGAACTACAAGTGTTGGAGAGGATGTGGAGAGATAGGAACACTTCTTCACTCTTGGTGGGAGTGCAGAATGGTACAGCCACTGTGGAGGACTGTTTGGCAGCTCCAAAGAAGTTGAATATAGACTTGCCACATGACCCTGCAATACCACTACTGGGTATATACCCAGAAGAAATGAGAGCAGTGATACGAACAGACATCTGTACACCGATGTTCATAGCAACAGTATTTACCATTGCCAAAAGTTGGAAACAACCCAGGTGTCCATCAACAGATGAATGGATAAACAAACTGTGGTCTATTCACACGATGGAGTATTATGCAGCTCTAAGAAGAAATGAAGTCGTAAAGCATATGACAAGATGGATGAACCTGGAGGACATTATGTTGCGTGAAGGAAGCCAGACACAAAAGGACAAATACTATATGAATGCGTTACTATGAACCAAATATATTGTTTAACATATTGTTTCATTCAAAAAGAAATTTATATGTATCCATTACATTTAATTGAGAAATGTATATATTTATTCATCTGTGTTTACTTTTTAGTTTTTAAGTGTTTATATTTTCAATTATTAAATGTACAAAATAAAGTGAAAAAAAATATCACTAGAAAAACATTGTGAGGTAGATAAACCTACACTGATGAGTATATGAAAGTACAATTCCTCTTATTTAAAAAAATATATACAAGTTTTGTGCTTATGACTATTTGCGCATTTATTGTAGACATTTCCAAAATTGCATTGTGTACTCTAAGGGAATGGAATTCAAAAGACTCTGCACAATGAAATATCCTGTGAACTACAACAAATTCTAATGCCTGAGTCTGATCTAATGCCTGAGCTCCTGATTTATTTATTCCTGGGTGTTCTCTAGGTGTTGTAAATTTGAAAACTCAAGGTGTAATTCCAATAGGCATCAAAGTTTGAGAACAAATGTTCTAAGTAACCCAAGATCCCAAACAGGTCCTTGCTACACATACTTCTGTGGTAGGTGGAACTTCAGCATGAGCATGTCTGAGTGCTTTGTAGAGAAGCAAAACCAAAGGACCCATCCCAGACTATGCAAACAGGGTTTATATTTTAACAAGATGCTAGAGGATTCATATATACATTGAACAATGGCCAACACTTGTTCCCAATTCACTTCAACATTCCATATGAAATTTCATAAAACCTGTGTCTAACAATGAGGATACTGCCACTGCCTCATACCATTCTTAGTCAAAGGAATCTGAAGAAAAGAGAAAACAGACATTTTAAAGAAAAATTATCCTAGGGATTTTGATTATAATAACTAGTTATCCTGAGTTTAGTGCTAAGCTCCCAGTTTCCCAAAGTCTTTCCCCTGCTTTGGATTTTGGCTCAAAATAAAGTATTATTTGTTGAAAACACTGAATAATAGAGCCAATCTTAGGGAGACAGATAGGAGCCTCCTCTGTTTTCTACATTTTCAAATTTAACAGTTTCTAAATGTTTTAACTCTTTTTGTGTGTAAATCGCCATGATTTTATTATATGCATTCATTTTTAAATTAATTTTTCAACAAATACTTAACATATTGACATTTTTGGAACTCATACAGCAAATCAGCCAAGCCCAATACTTTGCAAATAATTATATCACAATTTTATTTAATTATTTGTTTGCATCACTGTCCAAAATATTATTTATTGCTAAGTTAGACTGTGTACAAATTTTGTGCTTGTAAAATTATTTTTCTCGCATTATTTTATAATTTGCCACATTTTCTTTGAATGTAACATTTATGATTACATCCATACCCTGACACTCTGAACAATGCTGCTATTAACATCAGTGTACAAATATCTGTCCTGAACCATGCATTCAATTATTTTGGTATATACCTAGAATTGGGATTGCTGTGTCAATTAGTATTCCATATCGAACTTCCTTAAAGAATGACCAAACTATTTCCATACAGCACCTGGATGGTATCTTACTGTAACTATGATTTGCCAATATATTTGCCCAATGGCCAATGAACTTGAACACACTTTCACATGTACACATGGTCATTTGTACCTCCTTTATGGATAAATGTTTATTCAAGTTCTTAATAGTAAACACTTTAGAAATCCTTCTCATTTCTTTCTATGAATTTTTCCCTCTATTTTCTTTCTGGTTATCACAGGACTTAAATTTACCATCCTAAATCCATAAAAGTTTCATGTGTTTTCATATCAATTTAACTTCAATATCATACACACGCTATGTCCCTCTAATCCTCCACTGTTAGGCAGCTAAAGTCACAATTTACCTATTTATATAAGCCTCAATCCATTGATGTGTGATAACTTCTCATACAGTTGCATTTTACATCCTATATTATGTAAATTGTGAAACTATAACCCCCCCCCCGAAAAACAATACTAATGGCATTTATTTTTATTTATGTTGTTTCCTTTACTGGAGATCTTTATTTTCTTCATACAACTTCAATATATTTTCTACTGTCCTTTCCTTTCAATCTGAAGAACTTCCTTTAGCATTTCTTGCAGGGTGGTAAAGAGGTGACAAAATACCACAACTTTGATTTAAGTGGAAATGTATTAATCCTCCCACAATTTCTGTCCAGTTTTAATTTATATAACTTTATTTTATTTTTCTTATTAGAGATGTTGTGGATTTAGAGAACTATCATGCATAAAATACAGTTACCATATATCACCCTATTATTAACAACTTGCATTAATGTTGTATAATTGTTAAAATTCATGAAAAGACATTTTAAAAATTGTAATATTAACTATAGTCCATCATTTACAATAGGTTTCACAGATTCTGTTGTACAGAGTAACATACATAAAATTTCCATTTTAACAACATAAAATACGTAATTCAGTGCTGTTAATTACATTCACAATGTTGTAATATCACTACCACCATCCATTATCAAAATTTTACACACAACCTAAATAGAAACGCTGTACAATTTGAGCCTTGACACCCCATTCCCTACCATTACCCCAACCCACGGTAAACTAGATTCTAGATTCTGATTTATGAGATTTCTTATTCTAATTATTCCATACCAGTGAGTTCATTACAATATTTGTCCTTTGTTGTCTGACTTATTTCACTCATCCTGATGTCTTCAGTATTCATCAAATCCATGTTGATGCATGTATCATAACTTCATTCCTTTTTATGACTGAACAACATTCCATTTTATATATTTACCACATTTTACTGAGCCATTCATTGGTTGATGGAAACTTGGATTGCCTCCAAATTTTGGCACTTGAGAATAATGCTGCTATGATTGTTGGTGTGCACATGTCTCTTAAAGTCCCTACTTTCAATTTTTTTGTATATACCCAGCAGTGGGATTGCTGGGTCATAGAGTAATTCTACACTTAACTTTCTGAGAAACTACCAAACTCTGTCCCACAGTAGATGGACCATTTCACATTCCCACCAATAATGCATGAATGTTCTTATTTCTCCACATCCTTTCCAACACTTTCATTTGCTGGATTTTCCTAAGAGTAGCCATTCTTAAGTGTGAAATGGTATCACTGTGGTTTTTATTTGAATTACCCTAATCGTTAATGATGTTGAGCATCTTTTCATGGCCTTTTTGGTCATTTGTACATGTTCTTTAGAGAAATGTTTGTTCCAATATTTTTTCCACATTTCAAATGGGCTGTTTTTCTTTTTCTTGATAAGTTGAAGAATTTAAAAAATATATTCTGGATATTAAACCTTCATTAGTGTGAAAGTTTGAGGTTAGTTTATGAATCAAAAAAAGGGGAAGATTATGTTTTTAAACTTATCTATCCCTGTGGGTGTGATTCCCTGGGATAGCAGTAAATTCAGTTGAGGGGCTTTTGACTGTGTAGCAGTTTGATATTGTTTATGAATTCCACAAATAGATATTGGATTTTGTCTGTAAACTGGACTGTTCCTCTGGGCATGATTAAATTATGATTAAGGCTTTGATTGGGCCATGCCAGTAGAACATTGAGTCCCTGCCCCTTGGTGAGTCTGGACTCACAGATAAGAGACATGGCAAAGGGCAGAGCTGGAGTTCTGAGGCTGAGTTTTGAGCTGGAGCGCAGGAAGTGAACACAAAGGAGATGAACACAGAGGAATAGAGACAGCTCTTAGACATGGCAGAAGGCCTGGGAAGAGATACAGAGCCATTTGCCTGATAGTCTGCAGCTGGTCTTGCGGAGAGAGGCAAAGCCTAGAGAGCCTCATAGAATACAGCTGACCTTGTGGAGATAGCAGAGTTGCTGAGCCCAGGGATAAGCAAGCCCCAGGAAGAAAGGAACCCAAGAAGTTTGAACTCTTGGCAAATGTTGGCAGCCATCTTGCCCCAACATGTAATAGACTTTGGTAAGGGAAGGAACTTATGTTTCATGGCCTGGTAACTGTAAGATTCTACCCCAAATAAATACCCTTTATAAAAGCCAACAAATTTCTGGTATTTTACCTCAGTACCCCTTTGGCTGAACAATACAGAATTTGGTAATGAGGAGTGGAGAAGTGCTTTTGCAATTACCAAAATGTTGGAATGTTTATTTATTTATTTATTTTACTTATTTATTTTACTTTTTATCCATTTTAATCCTCCCTCCCACCCCGACCCCCCCTTTTGTTGTTGCTGTTTTGTGTCCATTCGCTGGGTAATTCTCTGTGTTTGTTTCCTGCCCTCTCTTTTCATCCTTCTCGTGTCTTCACCAGGATTCAATCCTGGGAACCTCCAATGTGGGAGAGAGGCATTCTGCCACCTGCGCCACCTCAGTTCCTGGTTTTTCGGTGTGTCTCATCTTGGCTCTCCCTTGTGTTGCTCTCCTGTTATGTCATCATCTTGCTGCATGGCTCGGTGGGGCCTGGGGACTCACCTGCTCGTGGGGCCTGGTGGCGTTCCCACACTTGGAGCCTGGGGGCTAACCTGCATGCGGGGCCTGGGGGCTCACCCATTCACAGGGCCTGGCCACCTAGGTAAATAGAGGAATTACATCAGTGAGAAGACAAAGACAGGCTGCCATCAGCACCACTCAAGCTAACTGCAGAGATAAAACCTGCCCAAGGGAAAAAGGGCAGATAGCCTTCTGAAAGGCTAATTAACAAAAGGACACAATAACTCAGTGGAAGAATTCCTGCCTAGCATTTATGAGGTCCATGGTTCAATTCCTGGCTCCTCCTTGAGAAAAGATCCACCAGGTTATCAGGCATCCAGCCGAAACTTTATGACAGGGAACATATAGACATTTTCTTTGTATTAGCTTTTCTTGCATTGCTAATTTTAAAAAAAAGGTTCATTTTTTTTTATTTCCCTTACTTCACTCACTAAAATCCAGTTCAAAACCTGCAGAGGATGGCTGCAGAGTGAATGATTTAGGAACACCAGCAGCCTGAGGATATCCTTAGGGGTCTAAGAAAGTAGGCTGTTTTTCCATGTTTGTTTATTTTTTCTTCTGTCTCTTTTTAAAGAATTGAGTTGCTCCTATCTTGTTTCTTGCTTGTTTTGTATGCCCTCCCTTTCTTTCTCTGCTTGTTTTTCTTTCTTTTCTTTCTTTTTTTTTTTTTACTTTTATTCTTTTGGTTACTAATCTATTGTTCCTATGCTATTTCTTTTCTCTCCTTCATCTTTATGTCTTTTGTTTTCTGTTGTTGTTCTTTCATTCCACCTCTTTTATTTGGTCTTTAATTTTTCTTGTTTGTATATCTCACTCTCCCCCTTTTTCTCTGTATACTATCTCTTTTTCACTTTTTTCTCTTTTTTCTTTTCTTTTCCCCACTTCTCGCCATTCCAGCATTTTAATTAATTCTACATATTTTTTTTCCACTCTGTTTCTTGTTTCATTGCTTCTACTCTACTTTCCTAATCTTATTCCTCTGTGCTTCTTATTTGTGTTAATTTTTCAATTTCTTAGGTCTTGCACATTTGCCCTCCTGCCTTTTACTATTACTATTACTATTATTCTTTTTGTTTTCATATCTCTTTCCTTTTCTCTGGTCCTAATTTTATTTCTTTCAAAGGAACATAGGCATATCTCTCTCACAAAAAACGGCTGAGTAGAGAGGCAAGATCTTGCCTGAGTGAACTGTTTTGGAAATCACAGAATAGGAGGCTACAGGGCATCGATCTGGAGGGAGCTGGACACAGAGATAAATTTCTCAAGGTACTGCTGGCTTGATTCTTGGTTACTGTGTTTCTTCTTCCTTTATTTCCCCTTTATTGTGTATACCAATTTTATACACCAACACAATCTCTTTTCCTTCCCTCATCATTCTCTCTTCTGCTTTCTGTTGTTCTTACATTCTACCACTCTTTGTTTAGTCCTCAGTTTTCCTGGTTTTTATTTCTACTCGTCTATCCTGTTTTCTTTCTTTTATTAACTCTTTTTCTTTTCTTTTTCCATTTCTCTTCATCATACCAGCCTTTTAATTCAGTCTATATAGTTTTCTCTATTTGGTTTCCCATTTCATTGAAGACACCCCACTTTTTAATTCCTATTACTCTACCTGGCTTACATGAGTTAAATATTCATTTTCCAAGCTCTTAAACGGTTCCTCTTCTAACAATTAATATTATTATTACTATTATCCTTTTACTTTTCTTACCTCTTTCACTTTCTCTGGCCCTAATTTTTTCCTCCAAGGGAAGATAGACAACAGCAATGAAATAGAACAAGAAGAACAATGTGTCAAAGAGAAAACCTAACACACAGAAAAAGAGCAATTAAATAAAACCCTAGAGTAAAGAGAGAAGCTATTCAACTGAATAAACCCATCAAGATAAAAAGATGATCAGAGGGCAACAAAAAATTACAAGCCATACTAAGAAACAAGAAGACATAGCCCAGTCCAAGGAACAAACTGAAAACCAGGAAGAGTGTGAATATTCTCACTGTCCTGATTTTGTGATAATCAGGGTAGGCTAAATATTTGCTATATTAGAAACCATGCATGTGTCCCCAGACCTAGTTTTTCTCCCTAGGTCTTGTTTTTAGAATGCTGTTGATTAACTAAGCCTGATTTATTATATGATCATCTGTATGGGAAATGACTGTAACTCTAGGTATCTTTGGTCAACCTTAAGAGCTATAATAGGGGGAATGATGTGGCTCAAATGGTTGGGCATCTGTCTCCCATATGGAGGGACATGGGTTCAATCCCTGGGACTTCCCAGTAAAAATTAAAAAAAAAAAAGAAAAATATAGATGGCGCAGGCACCACCAGTCCCCATCCACGGGTGCGCCGTCAGGCCCCGCAAGCAGGTGAGCCCCCCCAGGCCCTGCAAACGGGTACGCCACCAGGCCCTATGAGTGGGTGCACCACCAGGCCCCACAAGCGGGTGCGCCATCAGGCCCTGTGAGCAGGTGCGCCGTCAGGCTCAGTATGAGGGTGTGCTGCCAGGCCCCGTGAGCACGTGAGCTCCCCAGGCCCCACGCGTGGGTTCGCCATCAGGCCCCATGAGGGGTACGCTGCCAGGCTGTGTGAGTGGGTGTGCAGCCAGGTCCTTGAGCAGGTGTGCCATTAGGCCCTGTGTGTAGTTGTGCTGCTAGGCCCCATGAGAGGGTGAGCTCCCCAGGCCCCGTGTACAAGTGCGCCGCCAGGCCCCATGCATGGGTGCGCTGCCAAGCCCTGTGCGCGGGTGAGTCCCCCAGGCCCTGTGTATGGGTACGCTGCCATGCCCTGTGCGCCACTGCTCTGTCAAGCCCCGCAAGCCACACAGGAAGATGATGAGGTAACAGGAGAGTGATACAAGGGAGAGCCAAGATAAGACATGCCAAAAAACTGGAACTAAGGTGGCGCAGGTATAGAGTACCTCTTTCCCCAATCCAAGGATCAAATCCCGGTGAAGACATGAGGAGAAGGATGAGAAGAGAGGGCAGGAAACAGACACAGAGAGTTACCCGGCAATTGGACATAAAAACAGAAAAAACAGGTGTGGGGGGGATAAAAATGGATAAAAGTAAATAAATAAATCCTTAAAAAAAAAAGTATGGTGGAGTAAGATACACACTATAGTTAGTAGTAATATTTTAACAATGCTCTTTCATAATTTGTTAACAAATGTTTCACAACAATACAAAGTGTTTGTCATGGGGTGATGTGTGGGAGCCCTGAATGATGTTATACATGTTTGTTTTGTAAGTTCACAATGTTTACTGAACACTTATTGTTTATGTATGTTCATGTATGAATTATATACTTCAATAAATTGTTTAAATAAATGAAGAAAAAAAAACCTGGGAAGAGGTGCAGAACATTGAACAACTAGTCAAAGCTGTCCAAACAAATAACACAGACCTACTTACTGAAGGGAATGAAGAGATTAAAGATATTAAGAAGGCACTGAGAGAACACACTGAGGAAATTGTAAACATACATAAAGAGATATTGGATATGATGGTGATGAATGGCACAATCCAAGAAATCAGAAAGACACTGGAAGTACAGAACAGTAGATCTGAACAGGTGGAGGAAAGAATTAGTGATGTGGAAGACATACATCTGAAATCAAACAGATAGTAGAAGAGATAGATAAAAAGATAGAAAGAATCCAGCAGGGACTTAAGAGATTTGAATTACAACAAAAAACGCACAAACATACACATTATAGGCATCCCAGAGGGGGAAGAGAAGGGAAAGGGGACAGAAGTAGTGTTGGAGGAAATAATGGCTGAAAACTTCCCAACCCTATTGAAGGAGATGGTTGTACCAGTCCAGGAAGCACAGCGCACCCCAAACAGTATAAATCCCAGCAGGTCTACTCCAAGACATATACTCATCAAACTGTCCAACGCTCAAGCAAAGAGAAAATACTGAAATCAGCAAGAGAAAAGAGAACCATCACACAGAAGGCAAGTTCAGTAAGATTAATTTTTGATTTCTCATCTGAAACCATGGAGGCAAGAGACAGTGCTATGACAGTTAAGTTACTAAAAGAAAAAACTTCCAGCCAAGAATTCTCTCTCCAGAAAAGCTGGCATTGAAAAATGATGGAGAGTTCAAAATATTCCCAGATAAACAGAAATTAAGAGAGTTATACCAATAAGAAACCCACCCTTCAAGAAATACTAAAGGGAGCTCTGTATGTTAAAAGGAAAAAAACAGGAGAGAGAGAGTTGGAGTATAGTGTAAGAACAACTAAAAAGAGAAAGAGAGAAATAAAAACTACATATGACATATATAAACCCACAGCTCATCTTGGGAAGAAAGCGTAGCCACTGAGACTGAGGGAGGAGGCCTGGCAAAAGACAAGCCCTATGCCATGTTTGCCAAAATCTGCAGAAAGGTGGATACCTAGGCAGAGATTCATGGCCATCTTGCTTCACACATGGTAACTGGCTTTGGTGAGAAAGCACCTCTTATGGTGCCTTGAGTTGGACTTCTCACAGCCTTGGAATGGTTAGCTTTTATCCCAAATAAATACCTTTCATAAAAAGCCAACCCATTTCTGGTACTTTGCATCAGGAGCCTTTTGGTAAACTAAAACAATTGGATATGTGGTTTGCAAATATTTTCTTCTCTTGAATAGGTTGTCTTTCTACTTTCACGATAAAGTCCTTTGATGCATTAAGTTTTTATTTTGATGAGGTCTATTGTATCTTTCTTTTTCTTTTATTGCATGTGCATTAGGTTTAAAGCCTAAGAAACCATTGCCTAACAATATCCTAAAGATATTTCCCCATGTTTTCTTCCAGCAATTTCATAGTTCTCTCTCTTATATTTAAGGCATTGATCCATTTTGAGCTTATTTTTGTATAAGGAATTAGATCCAGTTTCCCCAGCACCATTTGTTGAAGACACTACTCTTTCCCCAAGAGTAGGCTTGGCCTTCTTGTCAAAAACCAAGTAACCATAAATTTCAGGATTGATTTCTGATCTCTCAATTGAATTCCACCAGTCTATATGTCTGTCACTGTACCAGTGCCCTGCTCTTTTGATTATTATGGCTTTGTAACAATTTTTCTGATCAAGAAGTATAAGTTTCTCCTTTGTAGCACTGGATCGAGCAGACCCTTCCACTAGAAATAGCCAAGCTTATGGTAACAAATTTTGGAAAGTCAGCCAGGATCCATGCTCCTCTGGGACCCCCTGAGCTGTGTAGTGTCAGCTGCAGGGCTTCCCCCAGACTCCTTAGCTCCATGCCTAACAGCTGCCTGGGTAATTCCCTGGAGGACCTGGACTGGACGTTCTGTGTGAGGTTTATGCACAGTATGTGGGGTAAGCACTGAAAGTTTCTGATCCATGGGAAACTTTGCAGCTTGCTGCAGAACATCACAAATAGCAGCCACAGCCCAAAGGCAACGTGGAACACCCTGTACTACCAAAGTCACTTTCTCTGAGAAATATTCCTTGGATGTTAAGCACCCTCTCAAGGTTTGTGTGAGAACAGCAAGCCCTACACCTTGACTTTCATGTACAAAGAGGTCAAAAGTTCCGGAGTACTCCTTATATTTTATTCAGAGATTTTTGCTTTGGAGCCCATTTTTAACCCAGAGAAAATGCATACCTTATAATGATTCAACTGGGTGTTCTCCCCAGGATTATTTAAGTCCTTGTAGGGATCCACCTCAGGAACAGTGTCTCCAAGAGCAGCAAAGACAGGCTACTGTGATGTCCCTTCTCTCAGGTGCTCAGCTTCTTGTCTAGTTGTATCTAAAATCATCCAAGAAAGATATGGGACTCTTTTCTCTCCCAGAAAAACAACTAGAGGACTGGCTAATTGTTGAGATGCTGGGAGAGGGCTGCCAAAGAGCACCATCTTCTGGCAGACCAAGGAAGCACACATGAGGAAATTAAAAGTAAATAAGTAAGAAAGGCTTTTTTCTGGCCTTTAAAGCCTCCCTCCCCAAGGCCCTAGAAAGAGTATCTACAACCTAATACTTGGCTGATCACCCAGTTTTAAGGGACAGGCTGAACCGAGAATCAAAGAACAGTGGTAACACACAGCCTCCTGACACTAACTCCCTATGAAAGAAAGAGAACTTGAGCATCTGCGCAAACTCATCTTCGCAATCAGATGCCTAGACATCAGTAGAAAATTACAAGCCATGTTGAGGAAATGGAGGACATGGCCCAAGAAAAGGAGTATTTCAAAGTCCCAGAAGAGACATAGGATTTGAGACAACTACTCAAAGAGATGCATGCAAATTTCCAAAATAAAATTAGTTGAAAGACAATATGGCTAAAGAGATAAATGACATCAGGAAGACACTGAGCAAGCACAAAGTAACAGAGGTTATGGGAATGAAAAACATGCTAGGTAAGATAAAAAAAACAGGCATACAACAGGAGATGCAAAATAATAGAAGAAAGAATAAGTGATACTGAACAGAACAGCTGAAATTGAAGGGGGAAAAGAAGAGAGAAAGAATGGAGAAAAATTAAGCAGGGGCTCAGGGTGTTGAATGATAACATGAAACACAACAACATGCATGTTAGCAGAGTTACAGAAGGAGAAGAGAAGGGAAAAGGGGCAGAAAGAGTATTTGAGAAAATAATATCTGAAAATTTCCCATCTCTCATGAAAGAAATGAACTTACATGTCCAAGAAATACAGCATACCCCATTCAGAATAAATGCAAACAGACCTACAACAAGACACATACTACTCAAAATGTCAAATGTCAAATATAAAGAAAAAATTCTGTGAGCAGCAAGGGAGAAAAAAACCATCACATCCAAGGGACATGTGGATTTCTCATCAGAAACCATGGAGGTGAGAAGACAGTGGTATGATAATTAGGAGACTTAAAGAGAAAAACTGCCAACTGAGCATTCTGTACCCAGCAAAACAGTCCTTCAAATATGAAGGTGAGTTTAAAATATTCACAAACAAACAGAAACTAAGAGTTCATAAAAAATAATCCACCTCTGCAGGAAATTGTAAAGGAAGCCTGAGAGCCTGAAAGTAAAAGATAGGAAAGAGAGGCTAGGAGGAAAGGATAGAGGAAAGTATAGGAAAAAGAATAACCAAAAGTACAAAAAGACAGACAAGATATGAAATATGAAAACCAAGGTATAAAATTATGGAAGTAAATAATACATTTACAGTAATATCATTGAAAGTGAATGGAATAAACTCCACAATCAAGAGATACAGGCTGACAAAATGGTTTTAAAAAAAAACATGAGCCAGGGGTGGATGTGGCTCAAATGGTTGGGCATCCGTCTGCCATGTGGAGGGACCTGGGTTCGATCCCCGGGACCTCCCGGTAAAATTAAAAAAAAAAAAATATATATATATAGAGAGAGAGGGCGCATGGCCTACCGGGCTCTGTGTGCCAGTGAGCCGCCAGGCCCCAGGAGCCATGCAGCAAGATGATGACGTGGCAGGAGGGAGGCGCAGGGGAGAGACAGGACGAGATGCTCCGAAAGCTCTGAAGGCCAGGAACCGAGGTGGTGCGGGTGGCAGGGTGCCTCTCTCCTACATCGGAGGTCTCCAGGACCGTATCCTGGTGAGGACTGGGGGAGGAGGATGGGAGTAGATGGCAGGAAATAGATACGGAGAGTTGCCCAGCGAGTAGACACAAAACAGCAGATGGGAAAGTTTGAGTTTAAAATGGATGAAGTAAATGAATAAATCTTTAAAAAAAAAACATGAGCCATCCACATGCTATTTACAAGAGACTCACCTTAGACCCAGGGAGGCAAATAAGCTGAAAGTGGAAGGCTAGAAAAAGATACTCCACGCAAACAGTAACCAGAAAAGAACAGAACTAGCTATATTAATAACAGACAGAACAGACTTTAAATGCAAATATGTTGTAAGAGATACAGAAGGCTGTTATATATTTTAAAAAGGGACAATCAGCCAGGAAGAAATAACAGTCCTAAATAACTATGCACCTAAACAGGGTGCCCCAAAATGCATAAGGCAAACACTGGTAAAACTGAAGGGAGAAATAGACATATCTACAATAATAGTAGGTGACTTCAACACACCACTCACAACATTAGATAGAACAACTATACAGAAGATCAACAAGGAAACAGAGAACATGAATAACATGATAACCAAGTTAGACCTAAGAGACACATACACAACAGTGCACCCAAACTCAGTGGGTTATACATTCTTCTCAAGTGCTCCTGGATCTTTCTCCAGGATAGACTAAATTAGATCCCAATGCAAGCCTTAAGAAATATAAAAAGATTGTAATGATACAAAGCTACTTTTCAGATCATAATGAAAAGAAACTGGAAATCAATAATAGACAGGAAAGAGGTAAATTCATATGTGTGGAGGCTGAACAAAATACTACTAAATAATCACTAGGTCGAAGAAATTGTAAGTGAAATCAATGAATATATTGAGATAAATGAAAACAAGAAAATAGTTTTAAAAAACTTATGGGATACAGCAAAGGCAGGCTTGAGAGAGAAATGTAGCCCTGCATGCCTATATTTAAACTCCTATATTTAAAAAGGAAAGAGAGATAAAATGAAAAAGCTAACTGAACAACTAAATTAGAAAAAGAATAGCAAACCACTCCAAAAGTAAGCATAAGGAAAGAAATTATAAAGACTAGAGAAGAAATAAATGAAACAGAAAAAAAAAAAAAAAAAAAAAAAAAAAAAAAAGAGAGAGAGAGAGAGAGAGAGAGAAAATCAACAAAACCAAAAGCTGATTCTTTGAGAAGAAACTGAACAAACACCTAGCTAGAATAACAAAGAAAAAAAAGAGAGAAGATGCAAAGAAATAAAATCAGAAATGAAAGGGGTAAAGTTATGAATGCCCCCACAGAAATAAAAAGGATCATAAGAGGATATTATGAGAAACTGTATGCCAACAAACTAGACAAGCTAGATGAAATGGACAAATTCCTAGAAATGAACAACCAACCTATGATGATGCTACAAGAAATAGAAGAAATTAACAAACCAATCACATTTAAAGAGAATAAATCAGTCATCAAAAATCTCCCAACTAAGTAAAGTCCAGGACCAGATGGCTTCACATTGAGTTCTACCAAATATTTTGAAAATAATAAACACCAATCCTGTTTAAACTCTTACAAAATATTGAAGAGGAAGGAAAATTACTCACATTTTATGAAGCCAACATCACCCTAATACCAAAGACAGATGAAGACACTACAAGGAAAGAAAATTACAAACCAATCTCTCTAAAGAACATAGATGAAAAATTCTAAACAAAATATATACAAATAGAATCCAACAGCTTATCAAAATTCTTATATATCATGACCTAGTGGGATTTCTTCCTGGTATGCAAGGCTGGTTCAACATAATGAAATCAATTAATGTAATACACCACATTCAATAATTGAAGGAATAAAGCCACATGATCATCTCGATCAATGCAGAAAAGGCATTCGGTTAAACTCAGCACACTTTCTTGATAAAAAAACTTCAAAACATAGGAATAGAAGGAAAATCCCTCAAAATGATAAAAGGCATATATTGAAAACTCACAGCCAACATCATACTCAATGAGGAAGGTTGTAAGCTTTCCTTCTAAGTTCGGAAACAAAACAAGGATGCCAACTGTCACTATGGTTATTCACCATTGTGCTAGAAGTTCTAGCTAGAGCAATTAGACAAGAAAAAAAAGTAAAAGGCATCCAAATAGGAAAAGAAGAAGTAAAACTCTCACTATTTACAGATGATATGTTCCTATATTTAGAAAATTCTGAAATGTCTACAACAAAGCTACTTGACCTAATAAACCAGTTCAGCAAAGTGGCAGTATACAAGATCAACACACAAAAATCAGTAATGTTTCTGTACACTAGTATTGAACAATCTGAGGAGGAAATAAGGGGGAATTTTTCACGTAAAATAGCAAGAAAAAGACTCAAATACTTAGGAATCAATTTAACCAAAGAAATACAGGACCATATGTAGAAAACTACAAAACAATGGTAAAAGAAATTTTAAAAGACCTAGGCAATGGAAAGATATTTCATGTTCATGGATTGAAAGGCTAAATATTGTTAAGATGTAAATCCTGCCCAAGCTGATTTATAGATTCAATGTGATATCAATCAAAATTCCAAAAGCCTACTTACAGAAATAGAAAAGGCAATTATCAAATTCATTTTGAAGGGAAAGTGCAAGTGAGGAGGCAAAAGCATTCTAAAAAAGAAGAGTGACATGGGAGGAATTCACTGCCTGACCTTGAAACATACTACAAAGCTACAGTGGTCAAAACAGCTTGATATTAGCACAAATACAGACACATAGATCAGTGGAATAGAGTTGAGAATCCAGAAATAAATTCTCACCTTTACAGCCAACTGGTTTTCAACAAACCTACCAAAGCCATGTTAACAGAACAAAACAGACTCTTCAACACATGGTATTGGGAGAACTGGATATCTATAACCAAAAGAATGAAAGAGGACCCCTATCTCACTCCCTACACATGAATCATCCTAAATGGATCAAAGACATAATTGTAAAACCCTGGACCATAGAACTACTAGAAGAAAATGTAGGAAACATCTTAAAGACCTTGTGGTAGATGGTGGTTTCTTGGACCTTACACCAAAGCCATGAGTAACAAAAGAAAAAAAAAAATAGATAATGGGATCTCCTCAAAATTCAACACTTTTGCACCTCACCAGACTTTCTCAAAAGGGTGGAAAAGCAGCCAACTCAATGGAAGAAAATATTTGGAAATCACATGTCCAATAAAGGTTTAATATGCATGATATATAGCAAGATGCTACAACTCAACAATAAAAAGACAAATGACCCAAATATAAAATGGGCAAAAGAATTGAATAGACATTTGTCCAAAGAAGAAATAAAAATTGTGAAAAAACACATTAAAAATGTTTAATGTCACTAGCAATTATGCAAACCGAAACTACGTGATATCATTTCAGACCTATTAGAATGACCACTATTAAAAAGTCAGAGAACTGCAAGTGCTAGAGAGGATGTGGAGAGATAGGAATACTTTTTCACTGTTGGTGGGAAGGCATAACAGTACAATCACTATGAAGGACTGTTTGGCAGTTCCTAAGGAAGTTGTATATAGACTTGTCAGGTGACTCGGCAATACCACTGTTAGGTATATGCCCAGAAGAACTAAGAGCAGTGACACAAACAGACATCTGTACACCAGTGTTCATAACAGCATCATTCACAATTGCCAAAAGATGGTAACAGCCCTGGTGTCCATCAACTGACGAATGGATAAATAAATTGTAGTGTTTACACACAATGGAATATTATGCAGCTGTAAGAAGAAATAAAGTAATAAAGCATATGCCAACATGGATGAACCTGGAGGACGTTATGTTGAGTGATGAAAGCCAGACACAAAAGGACAAATACTGTATGACTGTGTTACCATGAACTAAATATATTGTGCAATCCCATGGAGTTAATAAAGTGAATATGGGCCACTGGAAAATAGAATGAGGTTAGAGAATGGACAGCTGAGGGTTAATTTGTGCCGAATTGGTAAAAAGGATGTTTGTTAATCTTTGGAAATAAACAGAAAGATGAAAGCCCAACATAATGTCCGTAACTAGCAGTACTATTATGTAGTCTGAAAGGGGTTTAAAGGGAAAGTCTAAGGTCATGTACATTACTAAAAGGAAAGATAAAAAATATAACATGGAACTGTATAGCATAGTAAAACCACATGTGAAATATGAATATGGGTAAAGTTGCATATATGTCTGTTTTTCTTTGAAATTAAACAAATATGTTCACATTACAAGATGTTAATTCAAACCAAAAAATTATACTAAGTTAAAGAAACTAGACACAAAGTACTACATACTGTATGAGTCCATTTATATAAAATGTAAATATAAATAAATTTATAAAGATGAAGTTAGATTAATGGTTAAGTAGAGCTGGGGAAGGACAGCTAAGGGGTGTCGAGTTTTTCTTTTGGGAGTAATGATATTGTTCTAAGCGGTTTTTTTGTTTGTTTGTTTTTTCATTATTTAGAGAATACTTTATTAGTTTCTGTAACCAAACCCATGTACATAAGACCTTACATATTTAATACAGTGCGTTACCCCTGTACAAATGGAAAAAAAATTAAGTTTAACGTTTCTAGACCAATATGGCTGTTAATTTCTGTACAATGCCAACTCAACACGGTACAACTGGGATACTTTTTCCAAAGTTGACACCACAGCTAAAGTTTCCAAAAATTCAAATTTTATATATATATATATTTATTTATTTATATAAAAAGATCAGTAGTAGTATGTTATGCATCAATAGTAGCAACAGATTTTCCAGGTTCTGCTGTCATTTGAACAGAATTATAGAGACATCTAGTTCGTTCCATTAAAAAGAAAAAAAGAAAAAAAAGTAAAAAACAAAAAACCCAGAAAACAGCAAGTTCTGTTACTGTTATGGTACCTGGCACCATTTTTCATTAGCTTCTTAATCATCATCTGGAAAGAAAATATTCTAGAATAATGTCATTAAAAACAGGTCTGATATAACATGGTCACTACAACGTATCATAAAGCAGGTACAAGATATTTTACATTCACAGAGGTATGATACAGTATTGTCCTACATCTATAATACTAGAGGATACAATTGAAAAGGCATTATTTGAGACTTGATCTTACTTTTCCAGCCCAAAGGGCGGTGTGACACAGGTCTGGTAAAGAAATGCACCTTCTTAGACAAGATTTTCTTTAATTAACGGCACAGTTCTAAGGACATTGCTCTTCATGAACAATGGGTGTAATGAAACTGTTGGGTGTAATGGGTAAATGTTACCCAATGTAAAAATTGGGTGTAATGAAACTGTTCTAAGCGTTTTTATGGTGATGAATGCCCAACATTGTGATTATACTAAAAGCCATTGATATATACTTTGGCTCAATCATATGTATTTGAATATTCTCAATAAAACTGCTTAATAAATAAATAATTGTACAAGAATAGTCTGAAATAGCAGCTATGTACAGCAAGGGAAGCATGGAGAGATTGAGGGGTGAATTTTTTTGTTAGTTTGTGTTTTGTTTATTATTGTTATTGAAAGAATGAAATGCTCTGATGATTAAGGTAATGAATGCACAACTATGTAATTATACAAAATATCATTGATTGTACATTTTGGATGAATCATATGCTTTATTAATATGTATCAATAAAATTGTTTTGTTAAAACAATCTGTCTTTCCTCTGGAGTCAGTAAAGCATTCATTAACACCCAAATATCTACCAAATTAGGGGTATGTGTGTGTGTGTCAAAAATAGTTACAAATAGTCTCCTCATTTGTTCAGGATCTTCTCTATAGACAGGGGTGCTATTTTTCCAATTTATTAAACTAGAGATTGACAATAAGATGTGTACCACAATAATCCTCAAGACTGTCCTTGATCATCAACTCCTAAAGGGACTAGGTGCATTGGGAATTGCCCTGCCTCAGAAGAGGCTGCTCTCTGACCAAATTGTACATTGCTGTGGGTTTGGAGTGGGGAAGCTATTCCTCTGGCTACACTCTCTCCTTGTTCATAGGGAGGTGCTGGAGGGGCATCAGGAGCCACCACTGAACCCACAAGGGGAGGCAGAAGAAGGAAAAGAATATCATCTAAAGGGTCTGTCACCTCAGCTGCTTGAGGCTCCTGAAGTACTTTCTTTTGGCTCTTTAAACACAGCAGTTTACATTTTTTCAAAGCTTCATGGTTGTTGGGAGCCCCTACAAAGTTGGGCCCCTGGAACTGTTAACAATAGTCCACAAGATCACAGAGAAGCAAGTGAGCAGGCACAGCTGCTAAAAAGTGGCAAACTAGGCCAGGCCGGAAAGTTCTCAGATTTCCGTATAGGTTAGAATTTCTGTAAAAGTCTTTGTATTCCTTTGTCTGTTATCTAACGGGCTCAAGGGCCCGAACTGTATTTAGGCAGGAACGTCCTGTACAAAACTGCTGAACCATTATCTGTGCGTATAAAAATAAAGCTGAATCCTGTCCAGGTGCCTGAGGTTGCAACATGCTCCTCATGGTCCACCTGACCCCCGCTATTTCTGTCTCTTTGTCTCTTTTGTTTCTTTAACTTTCTTTTAGCCTCGCGTCCCCCTTACTTTAGGTTCTATTCAGTAGAGCTGGTCTCGGCAAGTGGCGCCCGAACAGGGACCTGAAGGTCGGGGAAGGAGGTCTGGCCAGGCGAGGTCGGCGCAAGGAGATTCCGGGAACGCTTCTATAAAGCTCTGGACAGTTTAGCTGAAGAAAAATGAAGAGGGATCAAGCGTCAGGTGTAAAACATGGGAAACGGTGGGTCTTCACAGCATTGTCTTTATGTGCAAATGCTGAAAGCCCTCCTGTCCCACCGTGTTCTAAGATCAGGACACCAGTTAGAACAATTATGCTGGTCTCCAAGCAGCTTCTTAAAGCTGGAAATACTAAAGTTAGTGAAGTTCATCTTTTAGAGCTCTTACAAGTTATTGAGTAATACTGCACTTGTTTCCTGCCTTAGGTAGTTTAGAATTAGGAGACTGGGAAAAAGTAGGAAGAGAATTAAAGAAATTACATGTTCAAGGGGCGCTGACCCCGATTACTATTTGGCCTACTTGGTCTGTTGTTAAATCAGTACTGGAACCTTTACAAACAGAGAATGAAGAGGAAAAAGATGAGGAGAAAGAGAAATTTGCAGATAGCTCCCCTCAAGATTTTCTTAAAGACACGTTCCCTGAAAGCATTCTCCCTTACTGCCCATGGTGCCATAAGGAAAAGCATTGGGCAAATAAATGTATATCTAAATTTGATAAAGATGAGAATCCACTGCCAGGAAATGCGCAATGGGGCACCCTCTCCGGTGCCCCAAAATCTTTCCGGATGGCTTTGTTCAATTATACCCAATCTGAACAGAGTCACTCGGCTCCACCCCCACAGCTTTTAGAACCTTGGCAAACTTATACGCTGCCATCTAGGGAAGTGCTGGCCCGGACTTTGCCACTACCAAAAAATTAATACTTAAAAAAAAACAAAATAAAGCCTATCTAGCCAATTCAGGAGTGAAAGAGCCTATTCCAGAAGATTTGGTGAGATTTATATTGGGAAGATCTAGCATTAGTTGCAGGGGCATCACTATTCTGCCAAAGAGTTAACTAAAATAAGAAAAACATTCCAGCGGCAACTTTGCAAACCTCCTACTGCCTACATAATGATAAGGCTGTGGGATAATAAGGGCTAATAGAATTAAACCACTAGAAGAGTAAGAAAACTTGGCAACACGGTCTCCAGAAAAATTCTCAAAAGCAGTAAAATTCAAAGATGTATGTTTCTATTGATGTGTTGTAACTTGTTTTGTGTTTGTCTGTTTTTTCAGTGTCAGTGTATATTTTAATGCCTCTGGGTGGTAATATTAAATTGATAAATAAAAATTATTAAAAGAGCTATATTCATGATATTGCCAGAGTTGTCTATTTTACTTTTACAGTGGAGAGGATCCTATGAGGAAAATACCCATGTAGACAAATGGTCAATGTGATATTAAAAACAACTAATTTGGGAAGCGGCTGTGGCTCAATTGGTTGGGCTCCCGTTTACCATATGGGAGGCCCTGGGTTCGATTCCCAGGGCCTCCTGGTAAAGGCAAGCTGGCCCACATGGTGTGGTGAGCTGGCGCAACAAGATGACGCAACAAAAGGAGACAAGCAGACACAGAAAAACGCACAGCAAATGGACACAAAGAGCACAAGTAGCAAGGGAGGGATAAATAAATAAATAGAATAAATCTTAAAAAAAAAAAAAAAAAAAACTAATTTACTTCTTACTGAATTCTTTATATGAGCATATACTTTTCTCCACACGTGTATTAGTTTAATTAGTGCATCAGCAAAGAAAGGCTCCAAACCTAGTATTCTAGTAAAAAACTTAGTCTTAACATTAAAAGATGTCAATTCGTCAGTTAAAGAGTAAATCTTCCAAAACATACTAGAATTGACAATTTGGGGTTTGTTGCTTTCTTTCAGAGAATGTTGTGTTCCAAATCCAAGGTTGAAGTAAATGACTCCATCCAGGTAAAAGGCTATGAGGCAATTAAGAGAAACGGTGTTTAAGTCATAAACACCAGTCATAAACACATAGACAACTCTGGCAATATCATGGGTAAATCAGGTATAATTACTTTAACTGAGTTTTTGAATGAAGGTAATTTTAAAAAAATGATTCACTCTTGATTTTTTTCAATGGGAAACTCTATGGACCCTTCTTTGGGCTCTTTGTGTGTGTTATGCGAAACTGCACTAATTTTGTATAAGATAAAGGAAATGGCATATATCTTCACTAACCAACAGGCACAGCAGATCACACAGGCTATGTCTCCAGAATATGGTATTCATCACTAGCAGTAGCGGCAGCAACCACCTCTTTTAGTTGACTGGTGGAAAATAGAGCTCCAACTCAAACCTGTCTGCTCGCATACCTTTTTCCAGTTAAATTGGTACTACAATCTGTATGGTTTCATCACTCCATTGGCAGTTCAATATAAACATCTGTTTCCAGTCTTTTATATCCTTTCTGAGATTTATTCAGTCCCCCTGAGTTATCTGTTCTTTTCTCCTTCTCCATTTATTTCCCTTGACTTCTAAATGATGTTATATTTCCTGATATTTCCGTGATCATTTGCTCAGATGTGTGCATCATTAAATGTATTTAAATATCTTTTTTTTTCTAGAGCCTAAACTGTTTGTTTATAAGTCTGTTCTATTCCTATGTATTATTAAGTGCTTTACCCTCACAGTTCAATCTTCCATGGAAGTAAAGTAAGAGGACTCTGAAAAAAAAAAAAAAAGCTATATTCAAATGGCCGAAAATTAAACACTTATACTAATAAATAAATATGGATATTAATTTAAAATAATAAGAGTTATAAGCAAATTAAAGCATTATATTGACAAGTTTGTTTAGTGCTAATGGTAAATGTATGTTATAAAAGGTTTGCTTGAAAACAGTTTCCAAAATCATTTTGGTAACCCAAATATAGAAGGCATATAGAATGTGTTTTTATTATTAAAAAAGGAAAATAATTTTGTCCTATGATAAAATAGCTGGTTATTAAAAAAGAGTCAAATGTAGGACAAAACCTGAATAAATATGAAAAGTGCAAAAGGTGCATGGAAAAGGAATTTTTGTGGTCAAAGTTAAGTAAGATTTAATGAGTCTATCTATAAAGATTTTAAAGCTTTAATGTCAAATAGTATAATAACACAAAGTTAGTTTTATTCTTTCTGAAAGTTTCTTAAGTCAGTAGTCTGTTTTAATAGAAGTTTACAAAAAGTTTTTCTCCTGAATAATCAGTATACAAAAAACAGTCTGTTTTATCAAAATAGCTTCCTGTACTTGAACCTTATCGTTTCCTTGGTTGCTCAAGAGAAACAAATCTTATCACTTTTAAAAGAGCAATGTTCAAACCTGCTTTCTCAAAGTCAAATCCTGAAAAGTAGCTTTTTATTTCAAACTGTTACAAATGATTTGGTCTTTTACCAAGAAAAAAAAAGTAAAATACTAAAAATAGTTAAGTTCATTTGATATATTATAAGTTGAATGAAATATTTGAAACTGTTATACAATTAAAAGGAATTTTCTAACTTTATGATAATTAAAGTTATATGAGTAAAAAGTTCATATGAATACTTAAAAATCTTAAACACATAGGAAATAAAAGTTTATTCATTGGATATCTGATTAAAAGTCTTATTGTCTGTTATATAATCCACTTTAGTTATGAATTTATACTTAAATACGAATCAAAATTTTACTACAATACATTGCATACTTAAATAATTTAATAACTTGTATGTTACACATAAAGGTATTTTATTAAATATATATAAATCTCTTGTTTTGAGTTTAAACAGTCCTGAAACCGAATGTACTAAGAAAAGGTTTAGTGAGCATTGTTCAAACCTAAAAGTAAAACATCATACAAAAAACTTTGTTAATCCACAAACCAATACCTTGTTAGTTAACACTTTTAATAATGGAAACTAAAATAGTGAGGACTTCAAGGATGTTTTGTGACAAATTAAAAGAGATAAAGTATATTTCGGGGGGTGTTGTATTTCTCCCTGGAAGAGCTGGCCACTCTCCCAGGTATTGATGCATAATCCTTAAAATGTACTGCCCAGGTAGTATTGTGTTCCTTCCTGAGGAGGCTGGCCCCTTCCTTGGGAATCAGCAGAATACTCACAAGTTGGCATCTATAGTATCTAACTCATTAATCATAAACACAGTGAAAAAAGGAACTCAAAAGATATACTATCTGATTCCCCACTAATCTGGTAGAATGATCCATTGACCAATAGATGGTCTATGGGAACGCTGTTAACATGGATACAAGGGTTTGCTTGTGCTTCCCCAGGAAATGGAAAACAGATTAAACCTTAATTAAACCTTAATATGAATGACGGAAGTTCCTGTGGAACCCAAAGCCCCCAATAAAGTCTATTATCCAAGAGCTGGCCAGGCCCAACCCTGCTTAGCGTACTACTCCGTTTCTTTGGACATTTATGTTCCCACACAGGTCTTCCTGGACCTCTTAGTTTTGATAATGCACAGGCTGATGCCTTAGCGGCTTCCGTAGTAACAGATGCTGCTGCTTTTCACGCTAAGTTTCATCTTAATGCAGCAGGTTTACTGTGCCTGTTCCATCTCACGCAAGAACAGGCTAGGCAATTAGTCAAAACTTGTTCTGCCTGTGCCCTTTTCACTACTGTTCCCTCTTTGGGTATCAATCCTCGAGGCCTTGTCCCTAACCACCTTTGGCAGATGAATGTCACTCACTATGCGCCGTTTGGGTGCCTTTGCTGGATCCATGCAGGTACTGATACCTTTTCAGGCATGCTGTGGGCCTCCTATCTCACCGGGGAAAGCTCTCACCACGTTATCTCTCACTGTCTTGCTGCTTTTGCCACAATGGAATGGCCCAAATCCACCAAAACAGATAATGCCCCTGGTTACTCTAGTACCCGTTTCACTGCCTTCCTCCAAGGCCTGGGTATCTCCCATTTCACGGGCATTCCTTATAACCCACAAGGACAAGCCATTGTTAAACGGGCCAATGGTACCCTGAAAACCTTATTGCAAAAACAAGAAGGAAGAGAATGGGAAAAATTACACACTCCGCAATGCCGCCTCTCTGGAGCACTTTTCATTTGTAATTTTTTGAACTGTGCTCCGCAACACCGCCTCTTTGCAGCACTTTTCATTTGTAATTTTTTAACTGTGCTCCTGATGGTTCCACTGCTGCAGAATGTCATCACGCCAGCGCGGGCAAGCAGCCCAGACATAGTCTGGGAAAAGTATTCTGGAAAGACTTGCTAACAAACACTTGGCATGGGCCAAACCCTGTTCTGCTGTGGGGCCACAGGCACCGTTGCATCTTCCCCGCAGATGCAGAGCATGCGGTAAGAGTCGCATTGGAGACCTTTTCTTCTCTTGCCCCTGCAAATAAAGATGTGGCTCCTCCTAAGCCTAGGAAGCCTGTTGCTGCCGAGAACATAGACAGCGAAACACTGGACATATTTCCCTGCACTGCCAATACTCCACCCCATTGCATGAACGGACATCTCTGTTCCGGTATTCGCCAATGACAGCGCCATGATGGGGGGCTTCTCTAATGCGCATAGTAGCCCTCAAAACATTGGGCTATATAATTTTACAGAACTGACTGCTAAACTTCCCATTTGTTTCTTGCCTCACCACCAAGAAAGAACGGCCTATGGCAGGGGCATTGTCGGTAACATCACAGGCATGTTTATCAACATGGTCATCAAATGGGAATTCACTAATGAAAATCGGGTCATCCCGCCAAGGAGGCCCCCGTTGCCACTGTGCCTTAATACAACTAATATTATGTTCGCCAGCTTTCCACCCTGACACCAGTGTGCATACTTACCTGCTAATTGTTACAATATTACAGGCTTTTCGGACTTTCATCTATACACTTGGGCTCATCTCCTAGACCCCAGTCACCCCCACTTCCATGCCTTTTCGGGGGGTGACTTTGTGAAAAACATTTTTACAAATCCTAAACACATTTTACAAAAGGACTTGTGGCATTTAATCGTCAGAACGCACTATGTGACCTCTACGACCCCCAGCGTTCAAACTTTGCATACCTGGCAGTACGGCCTACAAGCCTGTGTTCCCTCCCCATATGTAGTGGTGGCAGAAAAAGTTAATATTACAAAGGTTGAAGGTTATTTTCATGTACACTGTCATGGATGTAATCTAACAAATTGTATAACCCAAGCTAATTTAAATGAAGATTTACTTATCATTAAGCAACCTGCTTTTGTTATGCTACCTACTCAACTTCAAAGTCCTTGGTATAGTAATACAAACAAACAGGTCCTGCAAATTGTTCAACAACAGTTGGCACCACATCACCCAAAAACTTTGGGTCTTATTGTGGTAAGCACTGTAGCTTAAATAAGAATTATTGCTTTGTCAATCACTGCTGGCCTAGCCTTAGCTCAAAGTATTCAAATTACACATTTTGTAAAAAAGTTGGCTAAAAATATGTCTTTGAATCTTCAAGATCAGAAACAGATTAATATAAAATTAGAAAAAAAATTAAATGTATTAGAAGAAATGGTATTGGATAAAGAAAAATAATTAAATGCTGTAAAATATCCTAAGAAATTGCAACGCCACCCTTAGTATGTTTTTGTTTGTGTAACTCCTGTGCAATTTACTGATATCAAGTCGTATTGGACAAATGTCTGCTTGCATTTACAAAGTATATAGACACATAAAAATATAGTATAAATTAAAAAAACTTACATGATAAAATTCTCACCCTACAAACAGCACATTTAGCAACCATAAACCCTGAAGCTATCACTTGCAGCCTCATAGCTGCCTTTCATAATCTAGCACTTTGGTCCCTCCTGCAGCACAGTATTTACTGTCTTCTACAGAAGCCTTCTTGATTGGTGTTTTGTGGTGTCTTTTGCCCCTCTGCAGGGCTCACTTACAAAACCAAATAACGGGGCTTCAAATTCAAAGTACTCAATTATGCTTAACACAAAATGCTATGCTCCATGACCCTTGAGTCCCCATTCGCGTAAAGTATCACGGGCTGGTAGTCAATAATGGGTAAAGATCTCAAAAAAGATCAACCTAAGGCACAGTCACCCTGTGTAAAACAAAAACAAAAAGGGAGACATGTTGGGAGCCCCTACAAAGTAGTACCCCTGGAAATGTTAACAACAGTCCACAAGGTCACATATAAGCAAGTGAGCTGACAAAGCTGCTAAAAAATAGCAAACTAGCCAACTAGGCCAAGTCGGAAAGTTCTCAGATTTCCGTATAGGTTAAAATTTCTGTACAAGTCTTTGTATTCCCTTGTCTGTTATCTAATGGGCTCAAGGGCCCGAGCTGTGCTCAGGCAGAAACTTCCTGTACAAAACTGCTGAACCATTATCTGTACTGTGCATATAAAAATAAAGCTGAATCCTGTCCAGGTGCCTGAGGTTGCAACATGCTCCTCATGGTCCACCTGACCCCCACTATTTCTGTCTCTTTTGTTTCTTAAACTTTCTTTGAGCCTCACGCCCCCCTTACTTTAGGTCCTGTTCAGCTGAGCTAGTCTCGGCAACGAACTTGAAGAAAATCTGAAGATAAGGTACTTCATCCCATTTCTGATTTTTTAAAAAAAAAACAAATCTAATTACAGAATAGTATTAACATTTAAAATCCCATTCTGAGGCCTTTCTTCACTATCATCCATTATATACTGTGGCCAGGTAGTATTACAAGAGAAAATCCTTTTCTTGAAGGATCCCCTCCAATTTTTGTCCAGTTGTCTAAAACACACCTTAAAGGAGACACAGACAGCACATTCTGAGATTTTCCCATGGCTAGGCAACACCAGCAGAAGTCACAACAGAACATCAAAAATAGGAGCTCTTCAAAATCAATAAATTCTCCAATTTCAAAGCAAAAAATGTGAAATCAAGTGGGGAACCCCAAACCTAAGATCACAGATAATGGGACTCAAACCCACCAGGTCTGTATTCATGATCTCAGATCAATTAAATTTCAGCAATCTTCTTAGCATGAACAGACTGACAAAACCAATCCAGCAGTCCCGTCAGCATGAGCAGATTGATAAAATTAAAACAAGCACATATCAGAACAGAAGAAAGAATTTGACACACTTACCTAGTATAGGTAAAGACTCAGCTTCAGAATCACCTTCATGGAGTAGATGTGGCTCAAGTCGTTGAGTGCCTGCTTTCCAGGTACAAGACACTGGGTTCAATCCCTGGTACCTTCTGAAAAAAGGAAACTAAAGAATCACCTTCACACAAAGCACCCAGTGTTCACCCACAGCAGAAATCATGCCCAGAACCTCCAGCATTTGTCCTCCAGGGAAATATCTGGGCAGCTGATCAGCAGAGCTGAGGGGTCCAGGGAAGCCCCATGGTTGATGAGACCCAGATGGGTTCTGCTCCAGGGAGGGGGCACATCCCTAGAGCAGTAAGAGTCCTGCTGGCTCACCAAAATTTGTTAGCATAAGTGTGGCTATGCCCAATAGATGGGCCTTCATGATCTGGCACTATACAAAGGAGAAACAAGTCTCTCAGTGTGAAGGTGATTTATTATGAGTGCACAAGCAAAGAACTGGGATAATGTTTCCAAAATTAGTTCAAAGTGAGAAGGGGGGCTAAGGTTTTTATAGGAGAAAGAAGGGTTGAAGATCAAGTGATACTGTCATGTGAATGTTGACTCTAGAATGTTTTTACAGGGTCTCTTGAGGGATCTGTGGGCAAATTCCTTAAGACTGTGTTATCTCCTGTATGCAAAACTCCTGTTTGATGTCCCACTTCAGCAACTTTTATCCCAGGGAAGTTACAGATTTCCTGGACTCTAAAGTGCTCCTGGCACCATTCTATGGATTTGCTGAAATGTCATCTTATTCCTGACATTCCTGCATGTATAAGTGGGAGGGTCTGGTTATTGTCCTTCTAGTATCTAAGAACAAAAAGTAAACTATTAAGATTAGGTTAACAGAGGGGGCAGATATAACTCAGTGGTTGAGGACCTGCTCCCCCTGTATGAAGTCCTGGGTTCAATCTCTGGTACCTCCTAAAAAATTTAAGCTAATAGAAAACCAGTTCAAGTAGATCTGGCAAAGGTATTTGAGTCCTTCAGAGCTGCTAAAGAAAATAAATTTTTAATAAGCCCATTTTCCAGCTATCAAAAGCAGCCAGTGTCTGCCCACGGCAGAAATCTTGCCTACAACCTGAAGCCCGTGTTCTCCAGGGAAATCCCCAGGCAGCTGAGAGGCATGGAGCTCAGGAATCCAGGGAAGCCCCATGGCTGATGAGACATGGATCGGGGCTGCTTTGGAAGGCTGTGTCCCAGAACAGCATGGCTCCTGCTGCCACACTCAAAATTGTTACTGTAAACATGGCTATTTCCAACAGAAGGGTCTACCTGAGCCAGTGCTACAAAGGAGAAACCAGTCTCTCAGTGAAAAGGTGATTGATTGTGAGTGCACAAGCAAGGAACTGAGGGAATCTTCCCAAAAACAGCTCCCTGTGGGAATGTAAGGTGGGGTTTTTATATGCAGGGAAAGAAATAAAAGGAAAAAAAAAAAGTGAAGGTTAAGTGGCAGTTTTTCCAGATCAGCAAGGGGGCAGGATTTCTTCAAGGGTCTCATAATGAGGAACAGGATACACTCCTTAATCTTGTTTTTCCTCCAGCACATCAGCCTTATCCTTGTGGTTAATTGATCACAGTTCAGAGTTAGATCTTGATGTGTAGGCTCCTAAATATTCAGGGCTTCCATAATCCCTTTTCTGCTGACCACTCTGGCATGTCTGGCCTTTGGTCCTCAAGTGGGATGTCACTGATTTAGTGAGCCACAGGGTGCCACCTGATGTCATCTGGTCTGATTTTACAATGCAATGTTGTCTTATTCCTCTAAGTGGAACTGGGAAGTTCTGGCTCATGTCTTAAGTATAAGATACTAACAAGCTTCTAAGGGAAGATTAATGGACAGCCAGGTCAGCTACTTCTAGGAAGGGGTATTAAGAGATTTTATAGCTGCTTATGTGGGGAGAATTCTTAATATACAATTTTCCAGCTATCAGGGGTATAGTGCCAATTATAGGTTCAAATGAAAAGGGTAAAAGAATCATATGTAGCGAAATTATCATCATATATTCCAAGGTAAGTCTCACCAATGGGGTCCTGATTTCATGAAGTTGTGTGCCTTGCCTATAGAGTCTAGATATCTCTAGAGCCATCTATTGTGCCATTTTCTTATTTAGGCTTTCTGAATGTTATATTCTTGTTTGACTCTCAATTGTTCAACTAATGCCTACTTATTTACTTGTGTTTTGTATACCATTTTGAGTCCCTTCTCATTTCTATCTGGATATACTTATCATATGTTTTCCTTGTGCTTACCATAGGGTTAAAATTTAATATCCTAGTATATATAAAAATCATATTTGATATTTTATTAATATAATTATTTTTATTAACAATTTTCTTTCCCAGAAGTTCTTTCTGAGCCCAAGGCCTTCCCATTCATACTATCACTATGTGAACTATGAAGTCTCAGCCCTAAGATATTTTATCAATTCTGAAAAAATTTCATGCAATTTGAACAGAATTACATAGAAATATTTGAGTAAAGAGTATAGTATGTCAATCATAGACAAAGGAAAGGCATAGTTCAAAATTTTCCAAATTTTCTAAATAGTATCAAACATCTCCATAATAATGACTGATTCCTGGAAGTAATTCTAACAACAGCAAAAACCTCATAGGATGAAGTGAGGAAAGAACAAATTTTATGAATAAATTTCCATTTTCAATATTAGAAAATTTGAATTGTTATTAAAATAGCTAAAATAGACATCATAATTTTAACTATGCAAACAACAAAATATTCTTCATAAGTTAGATAAGAAGGATGAAAATGAATTTGATAATACAGAAAAGGGAAACCTTTGAAATAATCTAATGTGCCTCTAAAGAGCATGGTACAAAAATATAATTTTTATACTTGCCTACATAAGTGACTGCCTGTTGAAAATATACTGTCATTTCTATTGTTTAAATTATGTACTAAATGATTTTAACCTGAAACAAGGAGTCTAAGTATTCATAAATTTATACCATTTGGATTACATGTTTTCTTTTTTTTTGCCTCACTGTCAACCATCTCAGTTCAGGTTTCTCTGAAAGGGTTTGGATCAGAGCACATCGATGGCTTTTATTTGATCATCTTTGAAACTGACTTAGGAAACCCCCATATATATCCAAATTAATCCCCACCATTCCTTGGTTGGGCATGGATTTCTTCAGAGTTCTTCCATTATTTCCCTCACAGTGGTTTCCTCCAACAATAAACCTAAAACTTGGGCTTTAATAAATAACAAATATCTACTTCAGTGTCTACCATTCTGTCAGTAAAGTTTCTGATCTTCCTCCTATGCCAATCTCTGATATCAAAGTTAAGACATAGACCCAATAACTGAACTTTTGGAGTTCATTATCTGGGGGAGGAGGCTGTAAGGAAAAGTGTATTATTACTGGTAAGACTTTGGTAAAAACATAGGGGTTTTGGTAAATTTTAGATAGGCACAAACAATGGACTTGAATATTCAAGGAAAGCTTCCGAATTGTTGATAGTCTAGTATCTGAAAGACCATGCTGTATGTTCTTTTAAGATATTCCAGCAATAAGGGATTTCATTGGTAAGTCAGTAATGTAGTTTTAGAGGTGGGAATCTTCAATGTTGCCTCAAATATCCTAAGACAATGGAATTAAATAAATTATAAAACACTTAGACCTAGGAAACATATACAGGACACTCCACACAATGGAAGAATACACATTCCTCTCAAGTGTGCATGATATTCTCCAAGGTAGGCCTTATGTCTGGTTACAGGTTACAATAAAGTCTAAATTTTTTTTAAAAGATTAAAATATCTTTTCTGACCACAATGGAATAAAATTAAAAATCAATTCCAGAAAGAAACCTGGGAAACACACTATGTGGAAATAAACAACACATTTTAAGCAACCAATGGGTCAAAAAAAAAAAAAATCACAAGGAAATTAGAAAATACTGGAGATGAATAAAAACCATAACACAATGTACGAAAAGTTATGGGATGAATGGCAAGGAGTGCTCAAAGAAAAATTTATAGTGGAAACAATTTAATAAAGATGAAAAACCTTAAAATAGTAACAAAAAAAACCTAACTCTACATCTTAAGGAACTATAAAAAGAGCAAACTAAAGCCAAAGTTAGAGAAATAAATAATTAAAATTAAAGTGGACATACATGGAATAGAGAAGAGAGAAAACAATAGAGAAAATCAACAAAACAAAAAGATGGTTCTTTGAAAAGAAATAAAAAAATATTCCAAGCCTTTAAGTCAACAGAAAAGGAGAAAAATAGAGAAAGCATGACTAACTAAAGTCAAAAATGAAATTATGGACATTACTGACTATAAAACTTAAAAGATTGCAAGATGATATTATGAACAATTGAACACCAAAAACCAGATAACTGAGATGAAATGGCAACATTCCTAAAAACACACAAAAACACAAAAACTGCCTCAAGAAGAAACAGAATATCTTAACAGAAAAATAAGTAAAAAGAGTGAAGCAGAAATCAAAAACCTCCACAAACAGTTCAGGAAAAAAGGGCTCCACTGTTGAAATCTATGAAACATTTAAATTAGAATTAACACCAATCTTTCTCAAACTCTTCTAAAACTAGAAGAGAAGGGAATACTTTCTAAATAATTATTTGAGTCCAGCATTGTCCTAGTATGAAAACCAAAGAAAGGTACAGAACTAAAGACAATTATCCCTCATGAGTATAGATGCCAAATCTCCAACAAAATATTAGCAAAACAAATCTAGCATAATGTTAATAGGATTACACAACATGACCAAGTAGGATATAACTTAAGAATGCAAGGGATGTGTCAACATATAGAAATCAACCAATGTAATACTCCACATTCGTAGATTGAAAAAGGAGATTATATCATTTGATTCAGAAAAAGTATTTGATGAAATCCAACATCATTTCAAGATAAAAACAATCAACAAGCTAGGAATGAAAGGAAACTTCCTCAAGCTGATAAAGGGGTTTTATGAAAAATCTACAACTAGCATCATAAACAATGGAGAAAATCTCATACCTTCCTTCTAAGATCAGAAACAAGACAAAGGTGCTTGCTTTCACTTTCTGCTATTAAACACTGTACTGGATATTCTTGTCAGAGCAATTTGTCTATAAAAAGAAATAAAAGGCACACAAATTGGAAAAGAACTAAAATGATCTCTATTCTGAGATGATATGATCTTGTATACAGAAAATCCTATAGAATAGACACACATGTATCCACTTAGACTCATGCACACACACACACCCCTAACTATTAAAATAAAGAATGAAATAATATTGCAGGGTAAAGATTAACATGCATTAATCAGTTGTATTTATGCATACACCTTGTAAGGAATCCAAAAAGAAAATTAAGAAAATAATTTATAGTGGCATCAAATAGAATAAGAATAAAATTGTTAGGAACAAATTTAACCAAGCTCTACAAGATTTAGATACTGATATCTATAAACATACTGCTGAAATAAATTAAAGAAGACCTATATAAATGGAAAGACATCTCACTTAATGGAATGGGAGAGTTCTTATAACTAACATGACAATTCTTCCCCCAAAGATTTAGCAATACTAGGCAATACCTATCAAAATCCCATAGCCAATTTTTAAAAAGAAACATAAAAGCTAACCCTTGAAATCATGGAATTATAGGAGACCCTGAATAGATGAAATTATGCTGAAAAAGAACAAAACTAGAGGATATCTAATTCTATATTTCAAAGCATAAAACACATCTACAGTTATTAATTTTTCAATATAAATGGCACCAAAGTCTTGCACTCAGAAAAGGGGAAGTGATTCCAGCATTCAGAGAGAATTCCCATCTCTACCTCACACAGACAGCATCTCCTGGGAACTCATCAAGGACCTTCATCAGAGGCCCTGGTTTGCAGCCTGCCTTGTGAAATTTGAGCTTGTGAATCCCTATGGTCACATTATAGAATTTTATAAAATCTCATACTATTTACAGATATCTTCTATTAGTTCTGTTCCCTCAAGAACCCTGACTAATACACTCTTCAAATGATTTAGAGGTACAATGCAATACAAATCAAAATCCCAAAGGCCATTGTAGCAGTTTGGCAATATTCATGAATTCCAAAAATAGATATTGGATTGTACCTGTAAACTGGTCTCTTCCTCTGGGTGTATTTAAATTATGATTAGGGCTTTGATTGGGCCAAGTATGTAGGGTATAAAAGACATGGCAAAGGACAGAGCTGGAGTTTTGATGCTGGAGTTTTTGAGCTGGAGCCCTGGGAAGTAAGCACACAGAGGAGCTTGGTCGTGAGGAAGGAGAGAAGGCACCAGGAAAAGAGATGAGCCGTTTGCCTGACAGTTCACAGATGGACTTGTGGTGAGAGGGAAAGCCTAGAGAGCCTCTTACTCTACAGCTGACCTTATGGAAGGTCAGTTGTAGAGTAAGAGGAGCCCTGGGAAGAGAGGAACCAAGAAGCCTGAACTCTTGGCAGATGATGGCAGCCATCTTGCCCCAACATGTGGAAATGGACTTTGGTGAGGGAAGAAACCTACGCTTTATGGCCTGGTAACTGTAAACTTCTACCCGAAATAAATACCCTTAATAAAAGCCAACAGATTTCTGGTATTTTGCATCAGCACCACTTTTGGCTAATATAGCCATTAAAATAAAAAAGTAATGTAAAAGCTGATCCATAAAAATCATGGAATTGTGAGATACCCAGAAGAGTTAATAGTATATTGAAAAGGAAGAAAAAACAAAGAGAATACCCAATTCTCTTTATCAAGGCAGAATACAAATTTACAGTAATTAAAATAGTGTGATACAAGCATAAAATTGAAGAGAGATATTGAAGTAACTGTACATAAATGTTCATAGCAGTATATTTAAGATAACAAACTGGTGGAAAGAAAGAAATACCTATCACCTAATGAATGGATAACCAAAATGCATTGAATCCATACATTGGAATTTGATCAGCCATAAAAAGGAACAAAGTAATGGTACAAGCTATAACATAGAAAACTATTGAAAACATGCTAAGTGAAAGAAGCCAGATACCAAAGATCACTTTTTGAAAAAGATTCCATTTATATGGAGCACGTGTGTAATGCAAGGGCATTTCTGGAACTTGGTGGTTGTCCTGAAAGACACTGTAGCGATGGATACAGGCCACTGTGTGTCTTGCCATTGCCTGCAGATTTGTGTGGGAGAGAGTGTAAACTACATGCTTAGTCCATGCTCAGTGGCAGTGCTCCGGGATGTGATGAATGCACTGCACTCGTGGGGGATATTGCTGATGTGGGAGGAAGTGGGAAGTGGGGGAGGTGGGGGAATATGGGAATCCCTTATATTTTGTGTGTAACATTTATGTAATTCAAGTATCTTTTAAAAAATAACAGAAATGTATTTTTTAAAATGTATAGATAATGTCTGTACAGAAAGTACATAAGATTTTATTCAAAAAAATTCATTTTTAATAGAATATAAAACATATTTAAAAATGTGATGCTGGAGTTTCTTAGGTATACTTCCAGAGACTGGAGCCTCCCACCTACCTATGTGCCAGGTGTGCATGAAATCTAGGTGGAGCTGCAACTCCTACCCTACAGCTCAATGGACTCATCCAAGTCACCTGGTGAGGAGACAATGATGGGAAATGGCCATCCCAGGGAATGGAGAGGGCCTGCATCTGCAGGCAGGATCATCCCACCCACCATATCCATGGGATATAAGCCCTCTCTCACTTGGAGTTGGAGTGGACATCACCATCCCAGTCGCCTCTGGATTGGGGGAAGAACTATGGACTAGAGTGGACTTGATGGTATTCTCTTGCTCACATATGGTGATTCTTGCAATGCAAGAAATTATAACAATGAGGTGGAGCCAGTGGCCACTTGACAGTTTTTTGGGTAGGGAGGGGATGAGCAGTTGAAATACAGGGGCTTCTTTGGGAGTTGGAGGTTGTCCTGAGTACTGTTGTGGCAATGGATGTAGGCCATTTTAAATCAGCACACACCACTCAGAACTGAGTGGGAGAGAGTGTGGTCTACAGTGTGAACTGTGGTCTATGGTTGGTGGCAAGGCTCCAGGAGGTGTAAGTTCATTGAGGTTGGTGGGCCACACTATGGGAGATGTTTGTGTTGGATGTGGTGGGAGGTGTGGGAGGTGGGCAACATGGGAATCCGAGTGGGTTCCGTATAATATTTTAGGTAATCTAAGCACCTCTTAAAATATATGTATATATATATATATAAAATAACATTTTTGTAAGCAAATACACATATATGCATATATATTTATATATCATTTTACAAATGTTTGTATGTATTGTGAGAATTTTGATTTTTACCCATAATAAAAAAAAAAAAAAAAAAACATATTTAAATGTATAATTGTGAATATAAACATCAATATTTCTAAACATTAATGAACATTTATATTCTCAATTTCCTTCATACATAAATGATACCATATTCTGAGTAAAATAAACTAAAAATGACAAATTAAAAGTAAACCTTTGAATTCTTCTCAAATATTTGTACATTTCAATTGTGAATGAAATGGCAATAAAATTATGTCCTGCAATGTTATGTACTATAATTTTTATATAATTTCACCTTATCAAAACAAGTATATCAGTTTCCAAGACTAACAAATAAAAAAAGTGAGAAGATGCAAATAAATACAATCAGAAATGAAAGGGAGGAAGTTACCAATGACCCCATAGATATAAAAAAATCATAAGAGGATATTATGAGAAACTATATGCCAACAAACTAGATAACTGAGATGAAATGGACAAACTTCTAGAAATGCACAACCAACCTATACTGACGCTACAAGAAATACAAGAACTTAACAAACAAATCACATTTAAGGAGATTGAAGCCATCATCAAAAAACTCCCAGCAAAGAAAAGTCCAGGACCAGATGGCTTCACAGGTGAATTCTACCAAGCATTTTGAAAAGAATTAACACCAATCCTGTTTAAACTCTTCCAAAAAAATTGAAGAGAAGGGAAAATACCCAACACATTTTATGAAGCCAACATCAACCTAATACCAAAGCCAGATAAAGATTCTGCAAGAAAAGAAAATTACAGACCAATCTCTCTAATGAACATAGATGCAAAAAATCTCAACAAAATATTTGCAAACTGAATCCAATAGCATATCAAAAGACTTATACATCACAACCAAATGGGATTTATTCCTGGTATGTAAGGCTGGTTCAACATAAGAAAATCAATCAATGTAATACACCACTTTAACAAATTGAAGGAAAAAAAACACATGATCAGCTCAATAGATGCAGAAAAGGCATTCAACAAAATCCAACATCCTTTTTTGATAAAAATACTTCAAAAGATAGGAATAAAAGGAAAATTCCTCAATATGACAAAAGGCATATATGCAAAACCCACAGCCAACATCATACTCAATGGGGAAAGGTTGAAAGCTTTCCTCCAAGATCAGGAACAAGACAAGGATGCTCACTGTCACCACTGTTATTCAACATTGTACTAGCAGTTCTAGCAAGGGCAATTAGACAAGAAAAAAAAAAAAAATTAAAGGCATCCAAATAGGAAAAGAGGAAGTAAAACTCTCACTGTTTGCAGATGACATGATCCTGTACTTAGAAAATCCTGAAGTATCCAAAACAAAGCTACTTGAACTAAGAAATGAGTTCAGCAAAGTGGCAGGATACAAGATCAACACACAAAAATCAGTAATGTTTCTGTACACTAGCACTGAACAACATGAGGAGGAAATCAGGGGGAAAATTCCATTTTCAATAGCAACAAAAAGACTCAAATACCTAGGAGTTAATTTAACCAAAGAAGTACAGGACCTATATGCAGCAAACTACAAAACAATGCTAAAAGAAATTTTAAAAGACCTAAACAAATGGAAAGACATTCCGTGTTCATGGATTGGAAGAATAAATATAGTGAAGATGTCAATCTTGCCCAAACTGATTTATAGATTCAATGCAATACCAATCAAAATCCTGACAGCTTACTTTACAGAATTAGAGAAGGCAATTATCAAATTCATCTGGAAGGGTAAGTGCACCCGAATAGCCAAAAGCATTCTATAAAAGAAGAGCAACGTGGTAGGAATTTCACTGCCTGACCCTGAAACATATTACAAAGCTACAGTGGTCAAAACAGCATGATACTGGCATAAAGATAGACATATCGATCAGTGGAATAGAATTGAGAACCCAGAAATAAACTCTCACCTATACAGTCAACTGGTTTTTGACAAACCTACCAAGCCCACATTAACGGGATAAAACCATCTCTTCAACAAATGGTGTTGGGAGAACTGGGTATCTATAACCAAAAGAATGAAAGAGGACCCATATCTCAACCCCTATACAAGAATCAACTCAAAATGGATCAAAGATCTAAATATAAAAGCCAGGACCATAAAACTACTAGAAGAAAATGTAGGGAAACATCTTCAAGACTTTGTAATAGGTGGTGGTTTCTTGGACCTTATACCCAAAGCACGTGCAATAAAAGAAAAAATAGATAAACAGGACCTTTTCAAAATTAAACACTTTAGCACCTCACAGGACTTTGTTAAAAGGGTCAAAAGGCAGCCAACTCAATGGGAAAAAATATTTGTAAATGACATATCTGATAAGGATTTAATATCCAGGATATATAAAGAGATGTTACAACCCAACAATAAAAAGACTAATGACCCAATTAAAAAATGGGCAAAAGACTTGAATAGACATTTCTTCAAGAAGAAATACAAATGGTAAAAAAACACATGAAGAAATGCTCAACATAACTCATGATTAGAGAAATGCAAATCAAAACTACAATGAGATATCATTTCAAACCTATCAGAATGGCCACTATTAAAAAGACCAAGAACTACAAGTGTTGGAGTGGATGTGGAGGGATAGGAACACTTCTTCACTGTTGGTGGGAATGCAGAATGGTACAGCCACTGTGTTCTTTAGGAACACTGGTAGTTCCTAAAGAAGTTGAATACAGACTTGCCAGATGACCCGGCAATACCACTACTGGGAATATACCCAGAAGAACTGAGAGCAGTGACACGAACAGACATCTACACACCGATGTTCATAGCAACGGTATTCCCCATTGCCAAAAGCTGGAAACAATACAGGTGTCCATGAACAGAAGAATGGATAAACAAACTGTGGTCTATTCACACAATGGAATATTATGCAGCTGTAAGAAGAAATGAAGTCATAAAGTATATGACAACATGGATGAACCTGGAGGACATTATGTTGAGCGAGGCAAGCCAGACACAAAAGGACAAATACTGTATGAATGCGTTACTATGAACCAAATATATTGTGCAACGTATTGTTTGATTAAAAAAAAATTTTTATATGTATCCAGTACATTTCATTGAGAAATGTACATATTTATTCATCTGTGTTTATTTTTTAGTTTTTAATTGTTTATATTTTCAATTAAATGTACAAAATAAAGTAAAATATATATATATCAGCTTCCAATATTTTTGCAGATAATTACTAAAATTTTTATCCTGTTCTAGAGAATACTATGTAGCTTCTGCCCTACCAATCCCACCCTCAATTATTTATCTCATTAACCTACTGAATTTTAGTCACATCTTTAGGCCTGTTGAAATGTTCATATTTATTCATATTCCATTTATTTTTATTTCCAGATTTATTTCAGAGAAATCCAGGCTTTTATCTATAGAGATCTGATGTGTTAGGATCTCTGATTAATCTCCAGGACCTGGAATATTTCTTAGTACATATTATGAATGAAAAAAGAAATGAATGATTCTTCATAATTTCTCTTCTTAATAGCCTTACATATCTAACATAATGTGAGAGTTATAATTTTGAACTCATCTGGTAAATCCAATGAAGATGAACAGTGTGTGTCCCACAGAATTAAGAACTGATAATGTTTATTATCTGTGTAATCAGAGTGTGACCCCTGGAATATAGTACTAATATGCTTTGACTGTTTTAAAAGGGTATGCAAAAATACAGGCTATAGTCGCCTGAGAAGAAAAAACTGGACAGGACAGAACTTTGGGAAGAGAGGAAAGTGCTGCTTTCTTTTAGAACTTGTCTCAGGACCTAGGTGACCTCACCATTTCTTCCAGGTTTGGGGTTCTGGTGAGTTCTCCAAACAAAGGTGAGCAAGCAACATTTACTTGCAATTTTATAAGTCCTGACTATTTTCAGACTTTTTTCATATCAAAGAAATATCTTCCATTTTATTGTATCAACTTTTTCCTCACCATTCTCATTTTCTATTTTTTACTATTTGTGTCCTTTACTCATTTTTTATTTAAATCTATTTCATTATTTTTAATTGCATTGTCTAAGATCCTGAGTCTTTTCTGTTCAATACTGTAAGCAATAGACATATGTGACTATTAAATTTAAATTAGTAAAATTTAAATAGCACTACAATTTCAGTGCTTTAGTAGCACTAACCAAATTTCAAGTGCGCAATAGCTATATCTGACTAGTGACTTCGCTAATGGAGTATGGAGATACAGAACACTATCTTCATTGCAGAAAGAACTATTAGGAATGATGATCTGAAACTCAGATATTTCTTCTATTTTTCCCATTTATAAATGATTTATCTTTTGCTTCTTTATTAATTCCCTTCTATGTCTGCACCCCAATAATATTCAATTTTATTTCTTTTAACTTTTTAAGGTAGATGCATATATCATGTAATTATTTATTTTAATTTATATAAGTATTTTACACACTACAAACCAACACTTCTCTCAGGAATATTGGTTTAGATTTGTGAATCTGGTGATTTTATGAAATGTATTCAACTTTTATTGCTATTCTTCATAACATACATTTTATTTGTTCCAAGATTATTTAGAAGACGTTTCCTCCTTAATGTTCAGTTCATAGATTCTTTTTCCCATGACTGTCATAATTTTCTCATTTTATTTCTTTGTGAATAGGGTATATTGGTTATCCCTTTCAAATTTTTGAAGGTTTCCTGCATCCTATTGTATGAAACATTTGTATGGTGTGGCCATGAATCTTTAAAGGCAGACTGTTTTCAGGGTGCAGTACTTTAATATATAATTGTTGAAAAATTGTGGAAATTATTCTAATTTCTTTTGAGAAAGTAGTAAGGATTTTTATTGTCAAAACAAGAGGTGAAGGGAGCTGAGGTGGCTCAAGTGACTGAGTGCCTCTCTCCCACATGGAAGATCCTGGGTTCTGTTCCCGGTACCTCCTGAAGAGAAGATGAGCAGACCAAGAGAGCACTTCAGCAAAGAGACACAGAAAGAGCAGACAACAAGCACAAAACGAGGGTGGGGGCAGTAAATAAATAAAATAAATCTTAAAAAAAGGGGAGGGAAACAAGAAGAGATGCAAGCCTATGAGTTGATATATAAGTTACATAGGCCTGATATGGAGTCCTTCATGCTAAGCCTGTGTCAGCAAACCAAAGCTTAACTAAATTCCTGTCATTATATATGATCCTAGCCCAGAACCTTAATCTTGAGAACAACCAATATTATGCAACAGATCTTTTTTCTTCTGTAGCTTAGTTCTTCTAAGTCAAGGCTAAGCCAAGTAAGGAAAACTATCCTGTGTCAATCACTAAGATTATTTTCGTAAAAACTACCTTATTCTGCCTATAGAAGCCTTCTTGCTGTCACTCTTCTGAGCTCCCATCCATTTTATGGACTGTATATTGTCCACTTCATGAATTGCTTTAAAAAGATGTGAGATCCAGAAAATTAATTTCCTTTGTGTGTGTGTGTGTGTATATATATATATATATATGTATATATAAATTTTTTTTTTTTTTTTTTTTTTTTTGGCAGTTTTGGCTAGAAGGACAGAATCCAAAGGTGACTGCTAATGGCTGGAGACAAGAAGGAAGACAGACAAAAGTGCCTGTTGAACCTTTTGTGCTTTATTTTCTCCCCATCATCAACAAGGTTCATGGATGAGTCCCTCTCAGATCTGAGTGCCACTATTTCTGTGTTTAAGCACTCTGATTTCACTACCTTACAGTCCAAAGGTTAGTGTGTTAATCTTATTGATGAGAAAGTTCAAATTTTGAGCCTAGGTCCCTAGCCTTTTGATTTCTGCTACTGCTGATTTCTTTGCCAGTACACAAGGTAAGAAGTGAAATGATGACAATGGGATCCTCATTTTTATCTCAAAACTTTGATCTCTACACTCTGGCATATTACATGTTAAAAATTTATGGAGCTGGAAGCTATACTAATCTAACAAAATGGCAAAATCTCACCAAAAACAACTGGAATATCTATATCTAATAGGATATTTTGGGGAATATCCAATCACAAAATAATACTCATCAATCAAGGAAAGGAACTCCCAAACTAAACAGCTGAATGGACTCTCTACTTTAATTAATACACAGAATTCACTAAGATAAATTCCAAAATAGTTTCATTAAAGGACTCTTTGAAAAACACAAATGAGAAATTGTTAGCTCATGGGAATTCTATGTTTTCTTTATTTCTATATTTTAGTGTCTGACAAATAGCTAAATTATTTTTAATTGAAGCTATAACCTCTCTATTTGTGTCTGTCTGTATGTTTGATGTATGATGTTTTCCTACCTCTGAGTGGTGTTACCAAAAAAACTTATGAAATTCCTTTAAAGAGCTCTATTCAAGATGGGTTAAAGATAAATAAACATTTATATTAATTAATACACCTGTAGTTCCAGAAATTAAGGAAAACAAACTTCTAATATTTCTGGTGAAAACAAAAAACTCATATAAGTAAATCTAAAGTTTTAAAAGTATTAAAGTTCATGTAATTCAGGTAAACTCTAGACAAATAGGACTGATTTAATATTAACTAAATAAAAATAGCTATGTCTTTGGAATATCACTACAATGTACAATATAACCATACAATTTTATACTTGTTTGGTGTGCTCTTCCTAAATCTATGCAATATTCTAATGAAATAATTTAACATTATATCTACTACATCGTTAAGATAATCAAAAAATGTGAATTGTGTTTTGAGGGATGTTAGCTTGAATACAGGTTACAAGATTTTTTTTTTTTACCAGGAGGTTCCGGGTATCGAACCCGGGTCCCTCCATATGGGAGACGAACACCCAACCATTTGAGCCACATCCGTCCCCCTGCAAGATATTTTTGATAACTTAAAGTATGTAAGGTATGCAGGATATTATCTGTTAAGGGAATAGAAATAGTTGTGTCTCAACATAAAATGACAGTTTGTTACAGAATGAGAAACAGGAATATGTAGGACAATCCCAAATAGATGTAGGAAGTTGTGGGTTTTCAGAAAAGGGATTTTATCTGTCAAGGTCAAGGTTGTTTAAGATGTGATAGGTTTATAAAATTTTTAAGAGTTTTCTTATCAGACAATATCTTCATGCAAAACTAGTATTTGGTTTTCTTTCTGTTGCAATGACAAAGTATCCTTTGATTGTTGGTCTGGTGTAAATCCACGAAACTTTAATCTCTGGGCTGTCCATGTGCCAGCTGGGTCCTGAAATTCAACAGATTTGCAATACCTACTCTCCAGTTCATTGGACTCACAGAATCTTAAAAAGGTTTTCCTAAAACATCTGAGCAACCTGCTTAGAGGGAAAGATTCTGCAACTTTCAGAAAAATCTCCTGTGCTTTCTATTAATCTTATCATCCTTTCATTGGTTTTAACTAAAAGATTCCTCATTTTTTAAATAAAGTATTTTTACCATCATGCTACCTCCTCTTTATTTTTAAAATCTTTTGTTGTCACTTTCATTTGTTTTCACTTTCATTATGTAAGGAACTAAATATATTTTCACAACTTCCCATGATCCGATTTAACAAAATGTTAAAACCTCACAACTTTTGACGGTTTCCTTCCAAAAACTGAACTATAAATGAAAACTTCTTGATCCTAAATTCTTATTGGGATTTTCCAGAGGAACTTGGGGAAATCACAAATGATTTTTTCTTTCACCTTGTAAAAAGAAATGTACTAAAACTTGTTCAATATTTTGGTGAGGGAAGATAGCTCTGGAGTTTGGTGCCTTGCAAGTGGGTCATACTTTGGAGTTTGTGCTCCTGAGAGAGACAGACTTGGACTCAATTATGTCTTCCAAACACATGGCTTATCTGTCCCTTCTATTTAAAACCTATACTTGGTGATGGAGTTTGTTGGTATACAACCAAGAGACTCAAGTCTTTTGGCTTACCATGTGCCAGCTGGACCTGGAACCTCAGCGGAGTTGCAATACCTACTCTATAGCTCATTGGACTCACCCAGGACAACTAACAAGGAGATGATAATGGACAATGACCATCCCAAGGAACAGAGAGAGTCTGCAACTGCAAGTAAAAGTCCCATCCATCTTCCCCATGGGATATAAACACCCTCTCAATTAGAGATGGAGTGGACATCACCAACCCAGAATATTCAGGATTGGGGAAAGAACTATGGACTAGAGTGAACTTACTGGTATTCTACTATAGACATATTATGATTCTAGCAATGGAAGAAATTACAACATTGATGTGGAGCCAGGAGGCTCTGGAGGCAGGGAGTGAGAAAAACAATTGTAATACAGGGGTTTTTTTTGGAACTTGGGAATTGTCCTGAATGACACTGCAACGACAGATACAGGCCATTTTATATCATCACATAACATGCAGAACTGTGTGGGAGAGAGTGTAGACTACAATGTGACTGTGGTCCATGCTTAGTGGCAATGCCCCAGGATGTGTTCATCAGTTGCAGTGAATGTGCCACACTAATGAAGGATGTTCACGTGGGAGGGTGTGGGAGGTGTGGGGAGTGGGGCATATGGGAATCCTGGTATTTTTTGTGTAACAATTATGTAATCTAAGTGTCTGTTAAAAATTAAAAAGAAAAATTATTAAAAAAAGAAAAAAGAAAACTTATACTTAAAAAAAAAAACAACTAATATTTGATTTTCTTTCTGTTGCAATGACAAAGTATCCTTTGATTGTTGGTCTGCCCTTAATAAGAAATAATAAAAGGTTTTCCTAAAACATCTGAGTAACCTATTTAGAGAGAAAGAGTCTGTATCTTGTTAGAAAAACCTCCTGTGCTTTCTCCTGATCTTATTATACTTTGTTTTAGACGACAAGACTTCTCACTTTGAAATAAAGAATTTTTTTATCATAATGCTACCTCCTCTTTATTTTTAAAAGCTTTTTTTTGGTCACTTTCATTAAGTAAGGAACCAAATATTGTTTCACAGTTTCTCATGATCTTATTTAACAAAATGCTAAAACCTAACAACTTTTGACAGATCCCTTCCAAAAATTGAACCACAAATGATATCTTCTTGATCCCAAACTCTTGTTGGGATTTTCCAGAGGAACTTTGGAAAATCACAGAGGATTTTATCTTTCACCTTGTAAAAAGGGAGGTGTAAAACTAGTTCATTTTATTTGCTCTATTATCAGTTGCATAGGAGGTGTTATCAAATTAAAAAGGAATTTTTAATTTTCTGTGGGTTAAAGTATAGGATAAAAAGTTATTAGTATAAACATTTCAGAAATTATATAAATTATATAAAGATATAAGAGACTTTTCAATAGTCTCACTGTCCATGAGTTGTTCAAGTAGTAATATGTCTGATATTGAAAAACAATAGTATTATTGGTCATGAGTTCAGTTGTAAGAATAATATTTCATGAACTCTCATCTAATTGTTCACTTTTTTAAAACAGCAGTAAGTTAAATATGGACATATTAACTTTCTGGTCATCTACAGATAGATTTTATACTGATGCTTCCATGAAAACACTTGCTATCAGTTACAGGCCAGTGTGCTTCATCGTCAACAAAAAAGACTGTCTCAGAGATCTGTGGAAAGAACTATGTCAAGTCTCTGAGGCACTAGCTTCTAATAACATTCCTTAAATAACTGAGAGGATACCACTGTACTGAGTCAAGATCTCCAGAATTCTAATGAAGAATTTGACAGGTTCATGAGATTGGTATCAGAAGATCTAATAAAACAAGTATTAATTACCAAAGGCTAATTAACTGATAATGAATGATTATAGTTTTCTTTGGATTATTACTAATATTTTATTGCTCTATTTTCTAGATATAAGGTATCCTTACTTAAGTAAGCTATCTATAATTCATAAAACATTCACTTTATTTCCATGCCTGACCCCTCCAGAACTTGAAAACTTACTGAATATGCTTATATTTATGGTACTATAATTATTTGCATGGGTTCAATCAGGATCTGTCCACCTTGTTAACAGGAAATAATTGGAGTCAATGGCTATATAAGCAAGTCTTAGGAATGTTAAATCAAGAACACAGAGGAAATTCCTAATCTACTGTATATTAGAGCCCTCACCTTGATGCAGTTGCCTGTGCTGACCCAAATTGGGTTAAAGTGCTATAAGAACCTGACAAATTACTTAAAACCTCAGCAAACTTAACTCTCTACAGTCCTAACATTTTCAATTCAGAAAACTGATTTCTTATGAGATTCTTCCATTTCACCTAAAATGCTGCAATGTTGTTAACCCCTCTACTCTGCTACCTTTATCCAATGAGGTGATACCTCCTGACTGTAAACTGCTAACTTCAAAATTAATGACTCCATACATGCTCTGATGGTCAGCAGAGATGTTATTCTTTGGTTAATGCTCCATGTGCTAGAAATTTCAATGTTACATTCCAAAAAGGCTACGTGGTTACCACATTCTGATTGAATTAGGTAGCCTTCCACAATTTTCTTCTGCCAAAAAGAATAAACTCTATGCTCTTATCCAACACTGCTATCTATCTGCAGGAAATTTTGTTAACATCTATATTGATAGATATGCTTTCACTTCAAAGCATGATTTCAGTATGTTATGGAAACAGAGAGGGTTCCCTACTTTCTCTGGTATGCTTGTTGAAAATTGTAGACACCCCTGTAGGGAGTAGGTGTAGCTCAGTGACTGAGTGCCTGCTTCCCATATATGAGGTCCTGGGTTCGATCCCCAAGACCTCCTAAAAAATTGTGGACAAGTTAATTATGTCCTTTCTGCCATTTTACTCCCATGTATGGTTGCCATGATTAAGATAGAGGTCCACACATAAAGGAATGATCTTGAATATTTTAAAAAATGCTCTTGCATCTTTTCATGTCATAGTAACCACAAGTAAAACACTGTAATTATAAACTTCAGTTAAATTTGTCTAAATACACTGAAGAACCTGGCCTTCCCTGGCCTAGAATTTCAAATTTCACCCTCATGTTTATTCACAGCATTCCCTTTGGAAACACAAACTCTTCCCACGTGAAATTATTACTAGCAGACCTGTCTCTGGGAATAAAATTGAGAATGGATCACTTATTGTCATACCATAATATGACCCAATTTGAAAATCTTTAATGCATTATGAAATATTATCTACAACAGGTAAAGGACAACATTCATGTTCCACATGACAGATACCCCATTAATCATAATCTGACACCAGGATAATGTGTATACTGGAAACGACACAGGTAAAGACAGCCATAGATCCTCATGTAAATGAACCCTGCCAAGAACTCCTAACTTCTGAGACTGCAACTTAATTATGGGTAGTGATCCTTTGGTCTGAATCACTCAACTAAAAAAGTTCCATCAGACTCCTGGAATTAACTTTAACTCTGGAGACTTAAAAATCGAACTAGCCAAGAAGTGAAGAAGACCATGTCACCATGTCACAGAGTAGACTATATATTCCCAAGGTGACATATCAAGTCATCATATAAAGAAGTCCTCACATAGAGTTTACCTTAATACTACTAAAATGAATAAAATCTTTATATTTGTCTATGCTTCTGTCCTTGCACTCGCCTGGAAAGACAATGCCCTTGTCTGTTTCTCCCAGGACATTTCATACACTGTTGGATGTCACTATAAACCATGATCTATGCACACTGCAGCAGATCACATTGTTCTGCCGAAAACAAATTTCTTTCTTGTCCAAATGCTTCAGTCTCTTTGGTTCAAACTGCACCATTTGTGACATATAAAATATGAATACTAGAGCCAAGGTCCTCTTTACTCTGCCTTAAGCTTTCTTGGACCTGTAAGATTGTAACCAAGTATTAGTTTTAACAAGGAATGGGTGTAGCTCAGGGGTTGAGCACCTGCTCTACAAGTACAAGGTCCCAGGTTCAATTTCTAGTACCTCCAAAAAAAAATTAACAAAAGTTTATGATTACTGAATTGTTACATTGATGATTTTTTTCTTATTTTTTCAGTATATTATAGAATAGCCAAAAGCTAATACCTGAAATTAATGAAACTGGCCAGATAAACCTCACCCTTTATACTTTTTTCAAACTAGGCTCACCCTTCTGTATACTTACTGTTCTTGTGGTTATTCTAGGCTGACCTTACCTTTGTTTATGGATATTTCAATGCTAGGCTCACACTTCTGTGTATTTAGTATTGTGATGGTAACCGCTCCATCCTCTCCTGTTTGAATCCATAAAAACCCTAACCTCCTCAAAGTCAGGGAGGCAGATTTTTGGGTCTGTGGGCCTATGATTTCTTTGCTAGACTAGCAAGTAAACTCCTTCTCTCTTGAAATTCCAGTATCTCAGGAATTGGTCTTTAAAGTGCATTGGGAGGAATGAACCTGCTTTTGCTCAGTATCAACCACACTGTAGACACAATTGGTCTAAAGAATTATACAGATATCATAGAAGAGCTTGAAAACCTTACTATAATAGTCCACATGCCTCCATGAACTACAAGTTACCTTAACAATGCATGTCCACTTTCACGTTTGAGCCACTGGATCTGCAAGAGATTCACAACACAAAAAAATCTTGATCAGCTCTTCATTTGTATCCTCAATACCACAGAACCTAGGATACTAAGGACAATGATATTATTCCCAGCAATGAATCTGTAAATAACATCACCTTATCTGTAGTTACATTGTTCTGCCAGGCAATATTTTTAATGTGGAAATTTTATAAAATATTTTCCTGGGCAGTAAATTCCCTTAATAGCTGGTAAATGTTTGTGCACTTCATCTCCTCACAGCCCCTTAGGAGTTTATAATCAGTGTGAAACTTCTCACTGAACTATTCCCTTCAATCTGCATGCTCAGGCAACACAGGATTTCCCCAGGAAGTTAATGATTTTGGATTTCCCTTTTTTGGCAGATTGTTGCCAGAAATGAAAACATGATTAGAGATCTATCAATCATAGTAGGAGAAATTACTGAACCTACTGCGAGAGCTATAGTTACCCAACCAGTCATTAGATTTATTAGCTAAACTTGTTTTAGTCAATAGCACTGCCAAAATTGATTATTTATTAGCTGAACAAGGAGGCATTTTGGATATTGCCAACACCAACTGCTGTAATTGGGTAAACACTTCTGGGGAAGTTGAGACACAATTGCATGAAATAATTAAACAAGACACAGGGTTTAAACAGGTTAAGGCCTTCCACAGGGCCCGGATTTAATCACTTTGATTTGAGATGCTTGAAATTATGGGGGCCTGGGCTTAGGAGCATACTATGAGGTGGGCATTTGGGCATTTCTATCCCTCATTATACCACTTATTATAGTCTCCCTGGTGCACTTTTTTCTCTCAGGAATTTTGAATGTGTGTCCTCAGCCACTTGTGATGCAGCAAATGATTTCTTTATGTCTGTGATGACATAAAAATGATGATCAAGGGAAAAATGACAACATGACCACCTTTGAGCCTGATAGGAAAACAACTTGCAAGTACTACTCCAAGACCTTAGGCAGTAACAGAACATGGGCTGAACACCTTACATTTGGATCACAACTCTCAATGGCTGGAGCCAGATCAAACAGGGGAAAATTATTAAATAAACTAAGTATTTCCTAGGTGGAATCCGTCATGCTAAGCCCTACATCAGCAAACTGAAAACTTAACTAAGTTCCTATCTCTTATGAGTGCTCCTTTTGCCAGAACCTGAAACATAACAACCTGCCATAACTTGCCAGTTTCTTTTGTCTCTTCCTTCAGGAGGAATCTTATCTTAACCTGTTTTGTTTTGTTTTGTTTTTCATTCTTGCAGAATTTCTTCCGCAGCTCCTATGATTTGTTTAAATTCTCTTCTTCACTCAGTGCCCCATTTTCCTTATATTTTTCATTTGTGGGACCCTGCAGTCTTACAGCAGTTCAGTTTAATCCTCCCCACTTTTTTCTTTTCTGTGAGGCTTTCTGCCTAATGTTTCTTCCCTGCTAGGTTATCCTGCCTCTGGAGTCATATGGGGTAATTCCAGAAAGGTGTGTCCATCCACAAAAGTCCTTTCTGCTTTTAGGAATCCCACTGACTGTAATTGGATTAGGTGAGTGCACCACTCAGCCACTGCCATTCTGCTGCAGTTTTACACCCCATCCCCCAAGCAGGAATGCAGAACGATTTCTGCATTCCTCAGTAGCTTTTTTCCCACCCTGCCTTTCCAGGCACTTGGGTCTCTGTGCTTGGATATGTGTGGGGTTCTAACTCACTCCTGTGAGTTAGTCTAAAATATGTTTCTATGATGAGACGGTCCCAGGCTGCTTGCTGCCTTGGGAGAACTCCCAAGCTTTGCATAGGACCCTTTAAGAGGGAAGGGAAGAAAACTGGCAGGTCCTGGATAGAAATTTACTACCTGATATTTTTCTTTCTTCAATTCAGCATTTGTGGAGTCCTTCTCCGTTCTCTACCATCCCCCACAGTTCTAGACTCTCCCGTTATATTATTCATTGTGGGAGCCAAGCCGGGGCTCCCCCTACTTAATTGAAACAAAGCCGGTAGCACGTAGCTGTCTGCGTGACCTACACATAAGTTAAAGATTAACCACACTCCCCGGAGGGAGAAGTACATACAAATAATATAAAAAACTATAATCTTCTCCAAGAGGTAACTTCCTTCCTACGATAACATTACCAGAGCCCATTTGTGTGCTTCATATGACCCTAGCTGAGACCCTTTATATCGCCCCTCATTTTCCTACCTCTTTTGCAAAGCACGACGACCGTTCTTCAGACCGCCTCCTCCCGACACGCTCTCCTGTTGGTAAGTCCACATAAAGCTCATGTCTGATTCAGAGCATGGTGTGTTCCTTGGTCTCGCGGCAGCCAGACCCTGCTCTTCGGCGTTGAGTTGGAACATTCCCTAAATATCTGGGGAGATTTTTTCCAGGGGATGTCTTTTGTCGCTGTGTTGATGACGTCACCCGTCCTCCATTGATTGTTTTTTCAATCCTTATTTCTACTTCAAAAAATAAAATAAACAGACAAAAGGCAGCTTACCAAATTATGGAAGCAATATTCTAAAAAAATCTGTTGAGGCACATTTACCTCTTTTTATCCTAAAATCTAGCTCAGTTACTTCTCCACTGTTTTTCTAGAAAGATACATAAATGAACACAGATTGCTTAAATGACATGTCCAATGTCTACTTGTTAATGAAGAAAATGAAGAAAAATGCTTAATTATTTTCATATCTCATAAATCTAAAACCCATATAGTATTTTTTCACTTTCAGTATTGTTATAATTTATAACCCAGGAGATCGACCACACTCAGACTTTAACCACTTTTATGAAGTTTATTGAGCTAAGCCCGCGGGTGTCTGCAGCACCTCTCATGCAGGAGAGAACTGCAGCCCCCAGGTTTTAAAATGGCTCCTTTTTATAGGGGGTTGCTGTCACAATTTGCAAGCAAGCAGGATAAACAGAAGTGGATTTTGGCAGTTAGCTAGCATTTGCACAGAATGCCCTGATAGCCTGGGGCACAGCTGCAGGGTTGAGATGTCCTTGCAGGATTGTTCAAAGGAGGGGAGGTTGTATGCTTGTCTGTTCTTGCAAGATTGTTCAAGGGAGGGGAGGTTGTGTGCTTTTCAGATAAGACACTTAGGAGACAGTGGAAAACTTTTCTTTTCTATGTTACTCTGGTTGCCATGAAGGCCTATGGATAGTCTAATTTAGGGTTCAACAATAATACCTTCTTGGCTGTTGCTACAAAATTATTGCCATATTACTGATAACTAGAATTTAGAAATTACATTACCATATTTTGAACACATGGTAGTAGAAGAATATTCTTCTATTCATATTATTAACCAAAATCCTCATCTATCACCAAAATCACTGTTATACAACCGCCTAGATTATCATGTCTTTCAATTAACATTAACCTCCCAGACTACCCCTTTCAACCACAATCCCATTTATAAATCAGCAGTGTTTGTTACACTCAATATATGGCGCAACCATCAGCTCTATTCATTTCAACATATTTATATCATCCTTATTAAACATTTTATATACATTCAGTATCATCTCCCCCTTCATAACCAACATTCTTTCTCCTGGTAACCTATACTCTGTAGTTTAATTCCATAAGTTTAATTATATTTAGTAGATAACAGCAAGAACATACAATATTTTTCCTTTTATGTGTCTGTATTATTTCATGCAACATAATATCCTCAAGATTTAACCGTGTTGTCATGTGCTTCCCTGGGTCTTTCCAGGGAAAGTACAGTTAAATAGTATTCCATCATATGTATATACCACATATTCTTTATCCTTCTTCAGATAATGGGCACTTAGGTTGTTTCCATATTTTAGCAATTGGGAGTAATGCCACTATGAACATCGGTGTGTAAATATCTGTTAACATCCTTGTTTTCAGTCCATCTGAATATATTCCAAGTAGAAGGATTGCTGAATCATAGGGCAGGTCTATATTTAGTTTCCTGAGCAACTGCCAATCCATGCTCCACAGAGGCTACACCATTTTACACTCTCACTAACAGTGAAGGTGTGTTCCTATTTCTCTACAACCTCTCCAGCACCCATAGTTTTCTGTGTGTTTATTTATTTATTTATTTATTTTTATTTTTAAATAATTGCCATTCTGTAAGGCATGAAATGGTATCTCATTGTAGTTTTGGTCTGCATTTCCCTAAAAACTAGTGAGGTTTAACATCATTTCATGTGCTTTTTAGGCCATTTGTATTTCCTTTTTGGAAAAAATATCCATTCACGTCTTTTGCTGATTATTAATTAGGTTGCTTTTCTTGTTGTTGAGTTATGTGACTTCTTTATATAACACAGAAATAAAACCTTTGTTGGAGATGTGGTTTCTGAAGATTTTCTCCCATTGAGTAAGATGACTTTTCACCTTAACAAAGCCTTTTGAAAAACAAACATGTTTAAGTTTGAGAAAGTCCCATTTATCTATTTTTTCTTTCATTGCTTGTGCTTTGGGTGTAAGGTCCAAGTAACCACCACCTACCACAAGATCTTGAAATGTTTCCCTACATTTTCTTCTAGGAATTTTATGGTTGTAGTTTCTATATTTAGGTCCTTGACCTATTTTGAGTTAACTTTTGTATAAGGTGTGAGATAAGGTTCCTCTTTCTTTCTATTAGATATGGAAATATAGTTTTCCCATATATAAGTCCTGTATTTCTTTGGTAAATTGATTCCCAGATTTTTCAGTATTTTTGTTGCTATGGTACATTGAATTTTCCCCTGATTTCCTCCTCAGATTGTTCAGTGCTAGTGTAGCAGGTTAGTAAGATAAGGAAACAATAGACGGATCTAGAACCTGGCAAGAGGTCCACAAGGATATAGACACTCCCAAGATGGCTGCTGGAAGATCCTCACGAGAATCCCATTCAGAATGAGATTTCTGCTATTCCAAATGAGGTTTCCTCCAGAAGCCAGGAGAAGCCCTGGATATACTCCAGGGGCCTTATAATTGGGCCCTTCTGGGGGATTGATGGGTGGGTTAGTCAATCAAAATAGCAAACAGCTGGGACTCCTCCCATGCCATTAGCAAAGGGGTGGAATATTTAATGGTTCAAAAAGCAGGTGCAAAGGCCAAATCGCTTTTGCCTTTGGACCCGTTTTGGCCTTCTTCGCCCCCACCTGGATAATATGCAAGTAAATCCTAGGCATTTATAATGTATAATGGTAAATAATAGTCTACAAACCAGCCCTCTTTATCACTCTTCAGCGCCTTCCTCTCTCTGATACCCATGATCTGTTATTTTCTCCCATTTCTCTTCCCTCTCTACCTTAATAATTTATTGGACTAACTAACCTGATATGCTCTTGCAATTCATTTCTGCAGCATAGTCATGAACTTAGACAAAATCCAGTAACACTAGTGTACAAAAACATTACTGATTTTTGCATGTTGATCTTGTATCCTGCCACTTTGCTGAGCATGCTTTTTAGCTCAAGTAGCTTTGTTGTAGACATTTCAGAATTTTCTAAATATAGGATCTTTGTCATCTGCAAATGGTGAGAGATTTACTTCTTCTTTTCCTGTTTGGATGTCTTTAATTATTTTCTTGTCTAATTGCTCTAGCTAGAACATCTAGTACACTGTTGAATAATGATGGGGACTGTGGTCATCTTTGTCTTGTTCCCAAACTTAGAGGAAAGGTTTCAACCTTTCCCCATTGAGTACAATGTTGGCTGTGAATTTTTCACACATGCCTTTTATCATATTGAGGGATTTTCCCTCTATTCCTGTCTTTTGAAGTGTTTTTTATCAGGAAAGGGTGCTGGATTTTTTTTAAATGCTTTTTCTGCATTGATTGAGATGATCATTTGTTTTTTCTTTCTTCAATTTGTTAATGTGGTGTATTACATTGATTGATTTTCATATGTTGAATTAGCCTTGCATAACAGGAATAAATTCCACATGGTTGTGATTTATAATTCTTTTGATATGCTGTTGGATTCGAATTGGAAGTTTTTTGTTGAAATCTTTTGCATCTATGTTCATTAGCGAGATTGGTCTGTAAGTTCCTTTTCCTGTAGTGTCTTTATCTGCCTTTGGTATTGGGGTGATGTTGCCTTCATAAAATATATTGGGCAATATCCCCTCCTGTTCAATTTTTTGGAGAGTTTAAACAGGATTGGTGTTAATTCTTTTTGAAATGCTTGCTAGATTCCATCTGTTAGCCATCTGGTCTTGTACTTTATTTTGTTGTGAGATTTTTTGATGATGGATTCAATCTCTTTAAATGTGATTGATTTGATACGTTAATTCTTGTCCTGTCAGGAATTTCTAGGAATTTGTTCATTTCATCTAGGTTGTCTAGTTTGTTGGCATGCAGTTTCTCATAATATCCTCTCATGATTCTTTTTATTTCTGTGGGGTCAGTAGTAAGTCTCCCCCCGTTCATTTCTGATTGCATTTATTTGCATCTTCTCTTTTTTTCTTTGTTAGTCTAACTAGGGGTTTATCAACTTTATTGATCTTCTCAAAGAGCCACCTTTTGGTTTTGATTTTCTCTATTTTTCTTTGGTTCTCAAATTCATTTATTTCTTGTCTATTCTTTTTTTAATTTCTTTCCTTCTGCTTGCTTTGGGATAGGTTTGCTGTGAATCCTCTGACTTCACTCTTCTTTTTTTCTGATGTTTTTGCCTGAGACACCTATCCCTTCCAAGGAAATTTGGTAATTCGCTTTTCAATTTTGATTGGGATTGCATTGAATACATAAGACTTTTTCATGTACTTTTCCACCATTTGTATTTCTTTAGAAAAAAATCTCAATTCAGGTCTTTTGATGAAATGATATCTCATTGTAGCATTGATTTGTATTTCCCTAATTGGAAGTGATTTTGAACATTTTTAAATGTGTTTTTCACCATTTATATTTCTTCCTCAGAAAAGTGTCTATTCTGATCTTTGGCCCATTTTTAATCAGGTCACTTGACTTTTAATTGTTCAACTGTAGTATCTCTTTTTATATCATAGATTTTTATATCATAGATGCAAAAGTGTTTAATTTTCAGGATGTCCCATTTATCTATTTTTTTCTATTGTTGCCTGTGCTTTGGGTATAAGGTTTAAGAGACCCCCACCTATTAAAATGTCTTTAGATGTTACACTATATTATCTTCTCAGAGTTTTTAGTCTTGACTTTTATATTTAGGTCCTTTATCCATTTTATTTTTTTTTTTAATTTTTTTAATTTTTATTTTTATTTATTTATTTATTTTTTTATTATGGGTAAAAATCAAAATTCTCACAATACATACAAACATTTGTAAAATGATATATAAATATATATGCATATATGTGTATTTGCTTACAAAAATGTTATTTTTTATATATATATATACATATATTTTAAGAGGTGCTTAGATTACCTAAAATATTATACGGAACCCACTCGGATTCCCATGTTGCCCACCTCCCACACCTCCCACCACATCCAACACAAACATCTCCCATAGTGTGGCCCACCAACCTCAATGAACTTACACATCCTGGAGCCTTGCCACCAACCATAGACCACAGTTCACACTGTAGACCACACTCTCTCCCACTCAGTTCTGAGTGGTGTGTGCTGATTTAAAATGGCCTACATCCATTGCCACAACAGTACTCAGGACAACCTCCAACTCCCAAAGAAGCCCCTGTATTTCAACTGCTCATCCCCTCCCTACCCAAAAACTGTCAAGTGGCCACTGGCTCCACCTCATTGTTATAATTTCTTGCATTGCAAGAATCACCATATGTGAGCAAGAGAATACCATCAAGTCCACTCTAGTCCATAGTTCTTCCCCCAATCCAGAGGCGACTGGGATGGTGATGTCCACTCCAACTCCAAGTGAGAGAGGGCTTATATCCCATGGATATGGTGGGTGGGATGATCCTGCCTGCAGATGCAGGCCCTCTCCATTCCCTGAGATGGTCATTTCCCATCGTTGTCTCCTCACCAGGTGACTTGGATGAGTCCATTGAGCTGTAGGGTAGGAGTTGCAGCTCCACCTAGATTTCATGAACACCTGGCACATAGGTAGGCGGGAGGCTCCACTCTCTGGAAGTATACCTAAAAACTCCAGCATCGCATATAGGTTTGAATAGAAGGGACTGGTGAACCATGTGAAGGGAGGACTTATTTGAGTCTAATTCTGGCACTCTCAGGAGCACAGATTCCAAAATAGAACCCACTGATAAGGCATCAGTCTCTGGGGCTATCCCCCCTTATATAGGACCAGGGTGTCTCCGGAGCTCTCAGGAACCCCACTGAGTGGGGTGATAGGCACTTAGATGTTCTATGAGCTCCTACTAAGGTGTGCGTAAGAGTTACCTCTGGGATGACCTCCCGACTCTCTTTGAAGTCTCTTAGCCACTTGAACTCATTTGTCTTTACCATTTCCCCCTTTTATTCAAGGTCTTTTTCCAGTTGTGTTGCCCCTTTGAACGATTTTGTATATCTTTCATGTATATTCGGATGAACTAATTCCCATGAAACCCCCCTCCCAGACACCCCCCACCAATAATCCCCTGCAGTACCCATTGTAACCCTTCTGTGACCCAGATCCTCCACGCACATGTAGTCCATAAAATAATCAAACACACCTACTAGGAAAAAGCAACAAGTATGATTAGCTTACATGCAAGAGACAAACATAAGGAAACTCAGTGGGGAAAAAAAAAAGAGAGAAGGAAAAAAAAAAAACCAAATAATCAAACAAAAAAACAAACAATATAAAATATAATTAGCAGATTGGGACATTCAAAAAAATGGGCAAAAAGGCAAAGGAAATGCCTTTAAAATATATATATTCTTTTTTTTTTTTTCCTTCCTTCCTTTTATCACTGTGTCATCGGATGTCCGGTTTGCCGTGACACCTTCCCCCTCTCAATCCCCACTGCCTCCCAATTTTTCATTTGATTTTCAAAGAAGTTTTAGGTCACAGCAAAGTCACACACGGAGTGCCGGAGACTCCCAGATACCAAACCACCCCCTCTTCCCCTCCCTATATTAACACCCCCCCCTTTTTTTTTGAATGTTAGCATTGTTATAACTATTATACATACAGCATTATATAGCAACTAAACATTGTCAATGATTTACAGTATAGTTTACAATTTAGATGATACAGTTTAATAATTTTGATGATATTTACCATGTCCTGTGTCCATTACTGTAAGCTAATGAAAAACCTTCCCCATGACCACCGAACACCCCATTAGATCTTGACTGTTCCCTTCCCCCAGCCCCCCAGGGCCCATGATACCACCCTATCCCGACCCATGGAATCTCAAGATTCACAGTTACATGCGCTGGGGATTTGAACCTGCCCTTCCTAATCCACCCACCCGCCCGTGCTGCACCACCAAACCCAGGAACACCACCACTCATCTGCCCCATCCCCCAACATGCAACCACACTCTATCCCTTTACCATAGATTATGCCCATATGGGTGATGGCTCAAAGCCTGCTCTTCTCTTACTCTCCTTTGTTAACCTATCTTTCAGACAATGGTTCTCAGAGACTGCTCACTTTCCTCAGTTCAGATCAGTGAGGTCATATATTGTTCATCCTTCAGTGCCTGGCTTGCTTCACTCAACATAAGGTCTTCAAGATTCATCCACGTTATTTCATGTGTTAGCACTTTGTTCCTTCTTACAGCTGAGTAATATTCCATTGTATGTATGTACCACATTTTGCTTATCCATTCGCCTGTTGATGGGCACCGGGGCTGATTCCAACTTTTGGCAATGGTGAACAATGCCGCTATGAACATTGGTGTGCATATATCTGTTTGTATTTTTGTTTTCAGTTCTTCTGGGTATATACCCAGCAGTGGAATTGCTGGATCATACGGAAGATCTATTGCTAGTTTTCTGAGGAACCGCCAAACTGTCCTCCACAGTGGCTGGACCATACCGCAGTCCCACCAGCAGTGGATGAGGGTTCCTATTCCTCCACATCCTCTCCAACATTTAGTGTCTCCTGTTTTTTTAATAGCTGCCATTCTGATGGGTGTAAGATGGTATCTCATTTAGTTTTGATTTGCATTTCCCTGATAGCAAGTGATGTTGAGCATTTTTTCATGTGCTTTTTAGCCATTTGTATTTCTTCCTTGGAGAAGTGTCTTTTCAGGTCACTTGCCCATTTTTTAAATGGGTTGTTTGTCCTTTTATTTTCGAGGTGTAGGATTTCTTTATATATGCAGGATATTAGGCTCCTATCAGATATATGGTTGCTGAATATTTTTTCCCATTGGGTAGGCTGCCTTTTTATTTTCTTAATAACATCCTTAGAGGCACAGAAGTTTTTAATTTTGAGGAGATCCCATTTATCAATTTTTTCTCTTGCTGCTCGTGCTTTGGCTGTGAAGTTCATGAAACCATTTCCTATTACAAGGTCCTGTAGATGCTTCCCTACATTATCTTCCAAGGTTTTTATGGTTGGGGCTCTTATATTTAGATCTTCAAGTGGGTTTTATCCCAGGTATGCAAGGATGGTTCAACACAAGAAAGTCAATTAGTGTAATAAACCACATTGATAAATTGAAGAAGAAAAACTACATGATCCTCTCAATTGATGCAGAAAAGCCATTTGACAAAATACAGTACCCTTTCTTGATAAAAACACTCCAAAAAATAGGAATAGAAGGAAGGTTTCTCAATATGGTAAAGTGCATATATGAAAAATCTACAGCTAGCAGTGTATTCAAGGGTGAAAAGCTGAAAATGTTCCCACTGAGATCAGGAACAAGATAAGGATGCCCCCTTTCACCACTATTATTCAATATTGTACTAGATGTTCTAGCTAGATCATTAGACTAGATAAAGAAATAATAGGCTCCCAAGTAGGAAAGAAGAAGTAAAACTTTCACTATTTGCTGATGATATGATCCTTTATCTAGAATGGAATATTATACAGCAGTAAAAAGAAAGGAAGTTGTGAAGTATGTGACAACATGGGAGAATCTGTAGGACATTAAATTGACTGAAGCAAGCCAGACACAAACGGACAAATACTATGTGCTTGCACTATTATGAACCAAATATATTGTGTAAACTCATGGCGTTAATAATTAGAATACAGGTCATCAGAAAATATAATGATGTTAGAGAATGCAAAGCTGAGGTTTAATCTGTGTGGAGCTAATAAAAATGTTTGTAAATCTTTGGAAATGAATAGAAAATGTGAAAGCATATCATCATATTTGTAACTAACAGTGCTATGGTATGGGTATGACAGTGGTTGAAAGGGAAGGTTTAAGGTCATGTATATTACTAGAAGGAAAGCTAAAAATTGTTAACAGGGTACTATATGACAGTAAAACCTCATGTAAAACAAAAATATGGGTGATATTGCATATATAAGACTTTTTACAAAACATAAATACAAATATACTAGAGAGAAGAAAAACAAATAGCAGTTATGTATGGTAGGGGTAGCATAAAGAGATTGAGAGATAATGAGTTTTTTGTTTATTATTATTAGTATTATTGGAATAATGAAAGTGCTCTAAGAATGATGTAATGAATGCACAAATATGCGATTACACCAAATACCATTGTTTGTACACTTTGGATGGATTTATGCTTTATTACTATGTACCAATAAAATTGATTTTTAAAAAATATAAACACTACTAAATAGCTCAGAAGCATATAAACATCTTAGGTGATCGATTTTTGAAGATATATGGTAACTTAAGGTCATAATATCCAAATGGTAGGTTACTAGTCAATTTATCTCATGTTATTAACAGAGTTTATATTTGTTCAGAGTGAGATTTATCCAGAATTGGTTGAGGTTTTCTGAAGGAAATGAGATAAAAATTTCAAACTATGTTCAGATAAATTCAATATAAACAAAGAAGGAAGTTTAATTTTCATATTATCGTTAGTATCATTTAGATACCTAAATGATATATTATTTAGAGGTTTGTTTTCAGTTCAGTATTGTTGAAAACACAGCAGTGTTGTAATTCAATGCACTGTGGAGCATTTTAACATGAACTTATCAGACCTACTGTGATATCCTATGTTCATAACATAAAATTAAAATTGGATTTTACTACTGCACCTTCATGATATTATCCTCAAATTAACCAAAAAATAATATTTTGCTGTTAGGCAAAAAAATAATAATACTTTCCAATAATTCATTATCAATATCCTTCCCCTCCAAATATCTATTCCCCACCTTTCCACCATTCCAAATACCATGTTTTATAACCTTTTAAGTTTTCATTAGAATTTAGTATTTTTTTAAAGATTTATTTTATTTATTTATTTCTCCCCACTCCCTCATTGTTTGCACTTGCTGTGTCTGTGTGTTGTGTGCTCATCTTCATTTTAGGAGGCACTGGGACTGGATCCCGGGACTTTCCATGTGGGAGGGAGGTGCCTAATTGCTGAGCCACCTCCACTCCTTGCTTTGTTGTGTCTCTCATTATATTTTCTTCCTTGTGTCTCTTGTTGTGTCATCTTGTTTCATCAGCTTGTCGCACCAGCCTGTCACTTCAGCTCATGTTCTTTAGGAGGCATTGGGAACAGAAACCGGGATCTCCCATTGGGTAGGTGGGAGTTCAATTGCTTGAGCCACATCCACTTCCCCAATTTAATATTTTGTTTTCTGTGTATTTTCGGTAATTTTCAGATTACTTTTCTAATTCATTAGCTCAGTCTTGCTTTTTGACTAACATTAATTCCTTGTGTATGTACTTTTGTACACTATTCTGTTGCACCCACAATTCTGACACCTACTGCTTACATCTGGAGGCAGACACCTCTGGCATTGCCTATAGATTCAGGAAGTTGCGTGCAAACTATCAATTTCCTGGAGCCTCAGACTGGAATATACCCCACTATTTATCCCATCAGGAGTCGGCTACCATGTTGACATCCACTACTTTCCTCAGTGGTAATTCCCTGAGGGTCACACTTGTCCACAGTGCCCTCATCTGACTGTGTCCTTCTGCAGTCTATTCCCAATTGCTTTCTCTCTTCCAGGGAATTCTCAGTTTCTGCTCCAACAAAGATTTCCCTATGAAATTATGTCTTTACTCATTTGTGTATCTTTTGATATCATAGCTACAATGTTTAAATGTTGGGTCAGGAAATAGGGAATATGGGATAATATAGATCTGCTCTTTTGAATTACAAGTATTCTAGTCATGTATTTAAGTATATTTATTGCATTGTTTAAAATTGTGATAAAATATATACTACAATAGTTATTTTAACCATTTTTAAGTGACAATCCTGTTACATTATATATAGTTTCAGTGTAGTGGAATTTTCACCACTATCTATTTCCCAAAATTTTCATCATCCCAAAGAGAAACTCAAACCCGTTAAGTACAAACTCACCATTCCCCCTCCCTCCATCCTTAGTAATGAATCTTCCCTTTCTGAAATTCTGGATTTGCTTATTCTAGGCACACAAATAAAAAAAATCATGCAATCACTGTCTTTTGTGTCTGGTTTATTTCACTCAATATGATGTCTTCAGGGTTCATCAATGTTGAAGCATGTATCTGCATTTCATTTCCTTTTAGAGTTGGATAACATTCCATTAATGTTATAATTCCATTATATAACAATTCCAATTTGATGAATTCAAAAAAAGAGATTATGGCTTTGAACTAATCCATTACTCTGGGTGTGAGACCCTTTAATTGCATTAGATTTGGTAAGGGACCTTGACGAACCCATCACTTCATTAGACTGCTTTGATTGAACTACATCAATGAGCTGGGCCCATGGAGCAGCTTAAGGCTGAAGAGACATTGAGCATGGAGGGAAAGGCAGGGACTCAGCAGAGATCAACTGCCATCTTGTTTCACTACATGGCAGGACACCAGAATTACCAGTACTTGACTTTGGTGAGAAACCATCTCTGATGGTGCCTTGATTTGGACATTTCATGGCCTTGGAACTGTAAGTTTTTACCCTAATAAATTCCCCATTAAAAAAGCCAACACAATTATAGTACCTTGCACCAGCACACCTGTGGCAAACTAAGATATAAATGGATATACTACATTTTGTTTAGCCATTCATTCATTGATGGACTGTTGGGTTGCCTCTTCCTTTTGGCTATTGTGAATAGTAATCTATGAACACTGGCATACAAATATCTCTCTGAGATGTCTTTCAACTTTTTTGGGTAGATACTTAGGAATGGAATTGCCAGGTCATAAGATAATTCTCTGTTTAACTTTCTGAGGGACAGCCAAATTGTTTTCCACAGTGACCGCAGCATTTTACATTCCTACCAACAATGTACTAAAGTTCCTATTTCTTAACATCCTTACCAACACTTGTTAAATTCTGTTGTTTTTTATTTTTTACCAGGAGGTCCCGGGGATCGAACCTAAGTCCCTCCATATGGGAGACGGATGCTCAACCATTTGAGCCAACATCTGTCCCCCTTAAATTCTGTTTTTTAATAACAGCCATCCTACTGGATGTGAAGTGTCATCTCATTATACTTTTGATTTGATTTCAACTAAAGGCTAATGATGTTGAATATATCTTCATACTCTTATTGGCAAATTATCTTCTTTGGAAAATTGTCTATTCAAGTCCTTGGCCCATTTTTAATTGTCTTTTTGTTGCTGAGTTGAAGGATTATATTATGTATTCTGGATATTAAACCCTTATCAGATATGTGGTTTCCAATTTTTTTCTCCTATTCTTTAGGTTGTCTTTTCACTATATTGATAAAGTCCTTTGATGCAATAATTTTTAAATTTTAATAAACCCAATTTATTTATTTTTCTTTTGTTTTAATGTGTTTTTGGTGTAATATATAAGAATTCATTGCCTTATACAGTGTACTCAAGATATGTACCTATGTTTTCTTAAAGAATTTTATAATATTAGCTCTTAAATTTAGGTCTTTGTTCCATTTTAAATTAAATTTTTTTAGTATGGTGAGAGGTAGGGATTCAAAATCATTCTTTTCCATGTATATTTTTAGTTGTTCCAGCACCATTTGTGAAGAGACTATTCTTTCTCTAGTAAATGAACTTAGCACCTTATTGAAAATCAACTGGCCTTAGATGTGTGAATTTAACTCAAGACTCTTAAATATATTCCATTGGTCTATATGTCTATCAATGTGCCAGTACTACATTGTTTTAATTACTGTGTCTTTGAGTAAGTTTTGAAATCAGGAGGTGTGAGTACTCAAAATTTCTTCATTTTTCAAGATTATTTTGGCTATTTGGGTGACTTTGCAATTCCATATGAATTTGAGGATCAATTTGATCCATTCTGGAAATGTTTGCTAGAATTTTCATAGGGATTGCATTATATTAGTTTGCTATAGGTAGTATGGACATCTTAATAACAATAAATCTTCCAATCCATGAACATAGGATATCTTTTGATATAGTTCGGTCTTCTTTAATTTCTTTCAGATGTGTTTTATAGTTTTAATACACAAGTCTTTCACCTCCTTGCTTAAATTTATTACTAAATTTACTATTTTAGCTGCTATTATAAATGGAACTGTATTCTTGATTACCATCTCAGGTTGTTTATTACTGCATTATAGAACCCAATTGACTTTCAGTTGTTTATCTTCTATCCTGCAACTTTGATGTCTATGCTTATTAGTTCTAGTAGCTTTCTTTTGGATTATTTAGGATCATCTGCGAAGGGAAAGTTTAACTTCTTCCTTTCCAATTTAGATGTCTTTTATTTCCTTTTCTTTCCTGACTGCGATATCTACAATTTGCAGTACAATGTGGAATAACATTGGTGACAATGCCCATCCTCTTATGTTCCTAATCATAGGAGGAAAGATTTCAGGCTATCACTGTTGAGTGTGATGTTTGATGTGGGTTTTTCATAGATTCCTTTCATCAAATTGAGAAAATTCCATACTCTTCCTAGTTTCCTGTGTTCTTATCATGGTAGGAAGTTGGACATTGTCAAACTCTTTATCTGCATCAATTCAGATGATCATGTGCTTTTGGTTGTTAATCCCTTTAATGTGGTGTATTATATTGATTTTCTTATGTTGAACCATCTTTGCATTGATGGAATAATTTCCACTTGGTCATGATGTATAATCCTTTTAGTCTAAATTTGGATTTGTTTTGGAACTATTTTATTGAGGATTTTTGCCTCAATATTCATAAGGGATATTAGTTTGTAATTTTCATTTCTATTGCTGTCTTTATCTGGCTTTGCTGTCAGAGTATTGCTGGCCTCAAAGATTGAATTAGGAAATCTTCCCTCCTATTCTATATTTTGGAATTGTTTGAGGTAACTTGGTGTTAATTCTTCTTCAAATATTCATAGAATTCAACAGAAAAACTGCCTGGTCCAGGGCTTTACTTTGTGGGAGGTTTTTGATTTCTGATTCAATCTCCTTACCTGTTAAAGTTATATTGAAATTTTCTATGTCTACTTGCAACAAATTATTTTGTTTGTTTCTAGGAATTTGTCCATTTCATCTATTTTGTTGGCATATAATTGTTCAAAGTAATGTCTAATAGTTCTTTTTTGTCTTAATATCCTCATTTTCATTACTGATTTTTTTGTGCCCTCTCTCTTTTGATCACTTTCAGATACAGGTTTATTTTATTGATCTTTACAAAAAGACAACTATTGTTTTGTTTACTCTCTCTATTGTTTTCCTATTCGTTATTTTATTTATTACTGATCCAATCTTTACTCTTTCCATTCTTCTGTTGAGATTGGTTTTACTTTACTCTTCTTTTTCTAGTTTCTTTAGAAATGAAGATAGGTTATTGATTTGTGATATTCCTTATTATAATGTAGGCATTTACAGCTATAAATTTCCCTCTAACACTGCCTTCATTGCATAAATTTTGGTATGTTACATTTTCATTCTCATTCATCTTTAAATATTTCCTAATTTCCCTTGTGATTTATTTTTAAACCTTAGTTGTCTAGTGGTGTTCCACATATAATTTTCCAATACCTGTAAATTTCCAGTTTTCCATCTCCTATTGATTTCTAGCTTTATTCCATTGTGATACTAGAAGATATTTGCATGGCTTCAAGATATTTAAATTTATTAAGATTTGTGGCCTAACATATGGAGAATACACAGTGTGCACTTAAAAGGAATGTATATTTTATTCTTGTTGCTTGGAGTGGTCTATATGTGTCCATTAAGTCTAATTTTTTAATAGTGTTGTCTAATTGCTCAATTTCCTTATATATTTTCTGTTTTGATGTTCTATTAATTGATGGAAATGGTGTATTGAAGTGTCTAAGTATTATTATATAATTATTTTTGTGCCTTTATTTTTGTCCACTTTTGCTTCATATTCATGAGACTCTGTTGTTAGGTGTATATATGTTTATAATTGTTATACTGTCTTGCTGTGTTGAAACTTTTACCAATATATAATATCTTGTTTACTGTCAAGGTGTCTTGAGACAAAGCTTACACCCACCCAACCCCTTCAATACCTTTCTTCTCACAGTCCTTCAGAAAAGTCACCTCCCAAAACCCAGATGCAAGGGGATAAATCAGGGTACACTCTATGTCTTAGGGATTGTCATTCCCATAAGAAAAGTCCTATGGTTGGAAGAAATAAGACCTCTGCCATGGAAGCCACCAGAAATCCAATGAAGCCATCCCACACTTTTCTTTTAGATGAAGAATTAAAACTTACCAAGACTGATTTCAAGTTTGCCATTAAAATACATTTATATTATTTCCTATAAGAATTCCCAAGGAATTCTGAACAATTTAAGATTTTCTTGAAGTAATAGTTATCAACATCACAATTTAACAACAAAAGTGGAACTTTTCCATAAAGTCCATTTTGAAGCTACTTCCCTCTGAGTACAAAATATAGATGTATTGTAGTGAATTAAAACAAAATATTGACTTTTCACAATGTCATGCTGCCTCAGCATCTCTAAGGTCAGGAGTAACCTTAGGGCTATTGTGTTGTTGCAGTGCCTCAGCACCTTGGACCCTATCATGAATTCCTTCAATGACTACCACCAACACATGCTTATGCAAGAACAGCTTCTCCCTCTCCTCCTTGCATTCCACCTGGGTTGCATTCCTGCAATTGTAAACACAAACTCCCCAAATCCCATTCTTTCTTTATGACTACAGCTCCACTCAAATAGCACTATTAAAGACACATTTCCCAGGTCTATAGTCACCTTTTTCTCCATGCCTGTTCGGTTGAGTTCTACATTCCTGAAAGCTTTCCTTCTGTCTTTGCAAGGCATTGCACTCCTTTATGTTTTAGGTGTTTTTAGTACTAATAAACTTTTCTTCCATATATCTCTGATGTTGCTCATCTTTGCCATACTTCATTATCCGTATAAAGAGCCTGAAAATAGAGTTGGCATAGTAGGCAGTATATGCTGGTCAAGGAGGTCAGGAGATTCCAGATATATCTCAAGCTGTTTCTAATTACATACTGGCTATCAAAGCTAGATGAAACCCTTCTGGAGGGTGCTCTGATATTTTGACATTTGTCATGCATGCCACTTTGCCCACATTGTGTGGCCTGTTTCTGGTATTACCATAACTTCCCACACTAAATTGTGTGTCATTAATGTCTCCTTCTGAGAACTCACTGGGACCCCACAATGTTGCCTGGCAGAGTTTATGACTTGAAAAAAGGGAGCCATAAGTCCAACTGCTTCCCTACAGAGCACCTAAGCCTGAGCTATTTGGCCATTTACTCCAAAGGGATCCCAGCTAATAGGTAGAATTCATGAATACTAGTGGATGAAAGAGAGAGACCTCCCTTTCTTTAGCTAATTAGCAATATATGAGGTATCATGTCATATTCCCTATGTGACAGGAGGGTTGGGAGATCTTCCACACAAGACCTTCTGTGTCTACGGATGACACTGGGCTTGAGAGTCTATGTGCTTTCCTTCTAACCCCAATCCATTCCCAATAATTTACCAGTAAGGGTTATCCCTCCATGAAATCTGTTATGGCAACACAAAAGGGGTGATGCCGCCAGGGTTGGTAACCCATCCTTTTGCTGCACTGCTAGATTCTATTGCTCTTCATCCCCCAAACCTATGTGTTATTGCAGATACCATCCATAGTGATTGGTGGTACAAGATTTAATGTTCCAGGATTGGAGACAGGAAAGCATCTGAAAACTCCAGAGGGGGTCAATCAATTGCAAAAGAAATATACAATGATTTCACAATGGACTTAATCTAGTAAGTACAGCCACTATCAACTTGGAAAGGCAGTCATCCCAGGGACTGACAACACTGCTCAGGGTGACCTGGCCACATCTCTGCTGGATGCTGAGCCAGGCCCCTCTGAGGAGGGCTGGGACATGCTGTAATGAGAGAGGGCTGCTGACAAACAGGGTGCACCAGGAAGACTTCATGAATGCATCTGGTAATAACACAGTAGGCTAAAATGATGGGGACAAGGAAGTACTTCAAGCTGAAACACATTATATATATATATTTATCCCCCTCCCTTACCACTTGTGCTTACTGTATCCATTCGCTGTGCATTTTTTTATATCTGCTTGTCTCCCTTTGTTGCGTCATCTTACTGCACTAGCTCTCTGCACCACACAGGCCAGCTTGCCTTCACCATGAGGCCCCAGGAAATGAACTTGGGGCCTCCCATATGGTAGACAGGAGCCCAATCACTTGAGTCACATCTGTTTCCCTGAAACACATAATTTTACAAGACTGGATGTTCAAACTATTCTTTAAAATTTTGTGCAAAAATAAAATAAAATTTTATTTTATAAATAAAATCTCAGGCCAGATTGGTTCCTGAGAGTCCTTTATGTGGGGTCTGAATTGCCAATCTCATTCCTTGAAGTGAGGCAACTGGCTGATACTACTAAAGACTCTGAGACCCTCCCCTATAGACCTAGCTTTGCATGGCATGGGAAAGGGACCACCCATCCATCATGGTTATTACTGCCAGGGCAGATGTCCACTGCTAACAACTGAAGAGGCCCAATTGTTACTTAGAAAAATTTGGGACACAGTAATCAGTGTATCATTTTTTTTGAACTTTCAGACAAAAGAGAATAGGAGTTCCTCTCCAACCCTGCGGAGGCCCTCTTTGACACTGAGTCCTGTGGGACTCCTACCTGCTATCCAAGAGCTCCTAAAGGACAAGGAAGGAATCATTATACCCACCATCTCCTCATATATCCAGTTATTAAAGCCTCCACAATTTAAGGGTGATGAACCATCAAATTAGTGAAGTTCACAAGTCCAGAACATAAAAGATCCTTTTCCCAACATCTCTGAATTAATAGAAAATATACAAAGGTTGTGGGCAATTACTTTGATGTGATTGATTTGGCCAGCACATTTTAGTCAGTTAAAATACCATAATGTCCTCATCTTTGTCACCATGACCTTGACAAGCTGTAGTTAAAGAGTGCTAAATACTAGAACCAAAGAAATATTGAGGGGAGACTCTAAAGAGGACGCTGCCACATTCAGGAATTTGTCAAATTCTTGAATATCATCTAGTCATCTAAGGACAGAGATATTCTTACCACCACAATCACAAGGCTACCTCAGGCACTAAGACATAAACAACACTTAGGAGGATTATACAATTTCTGGGGGTAACACATCCCACATCATTCCTCTCATTACAGCCCATATACAAAATTATACACACATCTGCTGCTTTTCACTGGGGGAAGCTGAAATATCATGCTTTAGATTTGACACAACAGATCATTTTCCAAACCATGCTCTTTGTCCCACCAAGTACAGGTTTTAGATTAGAGTCTTTGGCTACTGCCAAAAATGCCTCTTATACTCTGTGGACTTAATATGGCAAACAATGGCACCCTATGTGTTTTTGGACTAAGAGACCCCCTTATCCTCCACCCAATAAACCTCATTAAAAAGGTGACATCCTGACTGTTATTGGTAACTTTTAGAGATGGAGGTGCTTACAAGGCCACAACTAGTCAGGTTGTGTACATGGATTCCCATAATGCCATGATAAAGGGTAATTCCCAGCAGATATTCTGCACAGGTAATAAGAACTCACTGGTAAATTGGAAATGGTATCTAAAGGAGAGGGGTAAACCTGACAAACAGGGTCTTTCCAATACCCAAACAGAGATTTGTAAATACAGCAGCTGCAGGGTAGTTTAAAACAAATTCTGGCCCTCCTGGCCCAAGAGTATGCTACTAGCCAAGACCCGGTAGCCATCCACTGTCCCCAGGAGAAAGCCACCCAGGAAGGCCACTCTCCATCAAGCTGGCCACCACAGATAACAACTGCCCCAGCCCAAGAGCTCATCAATGGATATGACAATGCCCTCTCCACATGGCCACCAACAACAGAGACTGTACTTCCCTAGGATTTGATTTTATCAGACTCACCTCACTTTTATTGCACTACACAGTAAATTAATACTGATCCAGGTATCCAATAACAGCCTCAGAGATGTTTTCACTAATATGACACCACCACTGCCCTTCCCCCACCCCCAAATTTCCCGTCCTGAGAATGACATCTGCCCTCTGGGAAACTCCCAACATGATAAAACCCATGTTGAGATACCATGCTGAGGGGCACTCAAGTACTATGTGGAGCCCAGACAATGCTTATAAAACCACACCATGCAGAGGATTAACATTACACAATTCCTCCCTTGCCCTCTACTTGAGGACTCAACTATCACATATAGTCTCCTAAAACTCCACATTTACTATGGTGGCCATCACCTCCAGACAACACACGAACATTCTTCACCTTCGACATCTCCACTACAAAAACAGTCAACATGATACAACTCAAAGTTTCCTGATGCAGAGGAACCACAAGGGTGATTGTAGTAATGTAAAATACAACAGGAACTTTTCACTTTGTCATGCCATGTGAGCATCTTCAAGGTAGAGAGTAACTTAAGGAATTGGTGTATTGTCATAATGCCTCAGCATCCTAGACCCGATTTAATCCCTCATTGATCACCCCTGACACCTGCTTGTACAAGATGAACAGATATATCCTCTCTTCCTTGCATCCTACCTGGGTTAGGCTTCTGCAAAAGTCAAATGCAAACTTCCCATTCACCAGTCTTGCTTAACAAAGTGCTATGACCCCAGCCATGTAACGCTAGAAAGGCACAGCACCAGGTCTGCTGTTAACATTGTGCTCTCTGCCATCCTGATGGAGACCATACTCCTGATGTGTTTGCCCATATGATTCTGCAGTGTGTACCACTCCACTATGTTCTAGGACCTGTGATTACTAATAAAATTTCCTTTTACAAATCTATGGTGTGGCTTGTCCTTTTATCTGAGTATCTACATTAAAAAATTTCAATATTCATATGTTTAGAAATTATAATATTTAAAATGCAACTTGGCACCAAAGCTGTGTAAAACGCAAAATCATTAAAATCTTCCCAATTAGACAGACACAAAAGATGAAATTATGGCTCCTTCTTTTTATACTCTTTTCATTTATGAAAAGTGAGAGGTCTGTGTCAAGCTGAGATCTGTTTAAGAACCATGGGATGCCCAGGACTCCCCTCCCATGGTGTCTGCATTTGCTCCAGGCACCCTGCAAGGTTTGGGCAGAGAGGGGAGGCTGGGCATCTTGGAGACCCTTGCAGCTGCCCTTGCCTTTGAAAAATTGACAGATTTGCTTCTAAAATCCCTAAGTAATTACCCATTGTGATTATCACAGACTGCACTAGGGTGTTTGTCCCTGGCTCCAGGACCTCCTGGGAGAGGGCACTCTCTACTGGCCTTGGTTAGGAAACAAGTCAATTCTGACCTCATTTTCAGCAACAGGTAGGACTTTGGCTGCTTGACTGGACAACACATCCCCATCTGCAACCATGTCCCCATCCACAGCTGTGAGCCTGCCAGAAACCTCTTCCCTATTCAGAGCCTTGTCCCATAAGGAATCCCTTCCTCATCTGGATCCAAGTACCCATCCACAGCAGAAGTCACATTCATAGTTGCATCACCATCTGGAGCCATGTCAACACCAGATGTTTAGCCCCAGATGGAGCTATGTGCTCTTTGGTCTTTGGCAGTTGGTCCTCCTGGTGGGTGCACACCTCCTGGATGACTTCTTCTTCCCCTGTTTCTTGTTGATGCCAACATTGAACTGGAGGTCTGGAGATTCTGACTCCCCTAGAATGTACCATAAAGCAATGGAGCTGCTGAAGTTCAGGAAGTTTGGAAGCAGGAGTCTCTCCAGGTCTGAATCCCCAAGCCAGATCCCCTTAGAAGGCAGTGTCAAGTCCTCCATGTTGAAGGACCCCAGGGGCATGGAAACATTTGACAGCAAGGGAAACTTATCTCCTGTAGAACAAAGGAAATAACATGGTGAAAGTCTGCAAACGAGGTGTTCAGAAGTCCTGGGTCCTTCTGGGCTGCCTCTTTCAGTATCCAAAGGCCTTAAGAGCAAGAGTGAAGCTCAACCCATTTGTGAGGGGAACAAATAAACCGCTGGGGTGCACCTGGGTGCGCCTTACCAAGGTGGATTTTGGGATGGCTGCCATCCTTTGCACGGCAAGTGGGGACTAGTTGCTGGAAACTAGCAGCCAGGTCTCAGCAAGATTTGTCTTCCCCTGAGGAATGTGACCATCCTGCACCTACCTGACCCATTTTGCTTGGGTTTCCAGAGAGTTTAGAAATAAGTGTATTGCCTACACATAGGTTATTGTCTTATATTCTTCTTGAGCAATGCATCTTATATGCAGAATAATGGATAAAATATTTATCTACCTTGAGGAAAATAACCCAAGTATGAAAACCCAGTTAATCACCACTCATGGTAAGAAAGATACCAGGAGCCCCTGTGCTCCCTTTTTGGTCCTCTCTACTCCCACCAGTGGTTACCCATCCCACTCCGTTACCTATCCAAGTGGTTCCATGTACCCTTCCCACTCTCTCACCCAACAATGTGGTCACATCCCCTTTCCATCTTCTACCACCCAGTAATCACATCAGGTGTGATGGGCATTGGAGAAGCATTCTCTTGATTTTTACTTACATCTAGTTTACCACATATGTATGAATCCCAAAACAGCGTGTCTAAGTAATAGTCAAAGAAAAAGGAGAAGTGAAGAAAGCAAAATCAGTGTCACACTTTTCAAATCACATCAAGCAAAAGATGAATTTGTTGATCCTTTGGGTTGATTAAGCATATCTCACAACCTATCACTTTAATACCCCCTTTCTTCTCTATGATATTCTTATTCCTAAGTATAAGTAAATTCATACAAGCTTTTCATGTACAACTGGCAGGATCACTTCATGCCTTACTTCTTCTTTCACCCAGCTTTGGCCAACTAGTACAGAGAAATTATTTAACTATCTGGTAAGAAACTGAGACCTGAAAACCAGAAAAGACACATGGTAATGGTAAATAAGGTTAATTAATGCTCAAAAAGTACTGACAAATCAATTCAAAGAATTTCATCCAACAAACATCATTGGGAACTTAGTCTACCAAAGGTCTGGGATTTGCTGATGGGGATAAAAACTGGGTTAGACACTGTTCAACCCTAAGAATTTGCCCTGGAGCAGAGCAGGTTTCCCATGCACAGCCATATCAGTCTCTGTCATGGGGGACATCCTGCACATTGCAGGATCTTTCATCAGTGGCACCCCTGAATTGTGGCAAACAATATTGTCTCCAGACATTGCCAAATGTCCCCTAGGAACAAGACTACCACCTGTTGACAACCACTGTATTAGGATGAGGACAGGTAACATAACAAAACAAAATGTGGAAAGTATGACTAGTGGTGATAGGGATACAGGATAGACAGGCCACATGTGGGATCAGACCTGTTAAGGGATCAATATTGACAGAAAGCAGCATTGAGTAGTTGACCCAAATACAGGCAGAAAAGCCTATTCCAGAAAGAAGGAAGCACTTGAGAAAAAGCCCTACTTTCGATGAAACATGGAGTGACTAAATGAGGAGAGGGTATCATGTGAGTAGCCGTGGTTGTGATGACAGGGAGCAGGTGCCAAGAAGGGCCTTCAATGTCAGATTCTGAACAGGGAGCTGCCCTGAATTGTCCTGCCAGAGAACACACCAACAGCTGTGTAAGGAGGGCTGGGCGGAGGCCCCTGGGGTGATGACAAATTTGGGAGGGAGTGGAGGATAAGAGACAAGAGAAAACAGTGATGTCACAGGTCACACTTTCTGACCCCAGAGAGAATGTGATACAAATATATAAATGTAAGTAAGAAGTGGGTTAAAAATTGTGAACCAGCAGTAAAGAATGTGCAGGCGCCTGGAGTCTTCTTCCCACAGGCACCAAGAAATGTTAACTGGGGTCTAGTCAGTGGGAGGATGTGCTTGAAGGCCATGCCTGCAAACACATAGATAGCTATGTCAAAACGCCCTGAGAGGTTCTGGCAAGATGGCTCGGCTTTGGTGGGCACTCCTGAACTCTCACAAAAAATGATTGAGAAGGGGCAAAATCCTTCCCGAGTGAGCTGTTTTGGGAACCCACAGAGCAGGAAGCTACAGGGCATTGATCTGGAGGGAATGGGACAAAGAGATAAAAAGCCCAAGGGAAAACCGTGATTTCTCGACTCTGTGGCTGGAAATGGTGGGTGGCTAAGCCCCACCTTCAAGGGAAAAAGCCACCGTGAACCCCCTGACTCCCACAAGCCACCGAGCGGGAGGGAGCATTCTCTGGGAGAGTGAGGGCTCTGGCGAAGAGTAGAGAGGGGTTTCCTTTCTGTGGCTGAACTTCGGGGAGCATACCAGCTGGCACCGAGGTGGCCCCGGGTTTAGGGGAGAGGGGAATCTGCTGAGGCTGCCTGACATCCCAGCTGCCCTGGGAGAGAGGAACTTGGGCAGGGAGAGGGCACAGACAGGCAATAGACTGGTCTGGAGCTGAAAACTATCAAGATTCTAACTCCCCTTGAGGAGGCAAGCAGTAGGAAGCCTCAATAAGCTTTCAAGGGTCTATTTAGGGGACCCTGGGAGGAGAAGGGGTCCGCAGGAGGGTCAGTAGTGATTTCTTTGTGGTGAATACAGTCAGCAGGTTCCCCTTTGAATCCCAAAAAGGACCTCAACCTGACCAGGAGAGGGGAATGGGGTACCCATTCACATAGGCTGTCAGGCCCAGTTGCCCTGGGAGAGAAAGCATTTAGACTAGAAATGGGATGGGGACAGACATGTGCCTAATCAGCAGGAATCTTGAAACTGCTAAGAATCTAACCTGCCCAAGGGAAAGTGGGCTGATAGCTTTCTCAAAGGCTAGCTGACTCAAGGAGAAAGTTTAGCTCACTGGAGGAGTTCCCACCTTGAATATATGAGATTCCCTGGTTTGATTTCTGGGCCTTCTTAGAGAAGTTATCCACTGGGTTATCAGACATCCAGCTGACACTTTAGGACAGGAAACATATAGACATTCTTTTTGTATTAGCTTGTGTTGGATCTCTTATTTTTCTTTAAAAAGTTTCCTTTTATCAATTTAACTTAGTTACTCACTAAACTAAGGACTTGGAAATTGTCTTGAATGACAATGCAACAACAGATACAGGCCATTAGAAAACTTGCCATAACCTACAGAATTGGGTAGGAGAGACTATAAACTACAATGTAAATTTTAATCAAATTTTAGTGGCAATGATCCAAAATGTGTTCATCAATTGCAATGAATGTACTGCATTAATGAAGGATGTCGTTAATGTGGGAAAAATGTGGGAGATGTGGGGAATGGGGCATATGAGAATCCCCTGTATTTTTTATGTAAACTCTATGTAACATAAGTGTCTTTAAAAAAATAGATGTAATATGGTGGCTATTTTTGGGACATTGGAATTGTCCTGAATGATGTTGCAGTGATAGATAAAGGCCATTAAATATCTTGTCATAACTTATAAACATGTCTGGGAGAGAGTTTAAACTATAATGTAAATTATAATCCATAGTTAGTGGCATTGCTCCAATATATGTTTATCAACTGTAATATTTGTACCACACTAATGAATGATGTTGTTAATGTAGGAAAGTGTGCAGGGGTAGGGAGTGGGGCATATGGGAATCGCCTACAGGTTTTGTGTAACATCTATGTAATCTAATTATCTTTTAAAAAATAAAAAAATAAAAAAAACTTTCCTATGCACAAATTGCAAGATTGGCAAGAGTTCTGAGATTCAGAATCCCTGAAAAGGGGCAGCCCCAAAATTGCCAGTTAAAGTCTCACCCAGGAAAGGACACTCTGCCTGGTGTTGTATTTTACCCAGGGTCTGGTGTATTGTACGCTGGGAGGGGCTGTTGTTTGTACGCTCTACCCAGGTGTTCCAGTCAGGACCCTGGCCGGATGTTTTTCATAACATCAGGCTTATGAAAGACCAGATGTTAGTGTGTCCCCCAGTTTGGTGAGTTTGTACATACATGTATCATTACTTACTTTCTTTCTTTTTTTATTTTATTTTTTTAAGATTTATTGATTTATTTACTTTTATCCATTTTTACCCCCCCAACCCCATTTTTGCTGTTTTTGTGTCCATTTGCTGGGCATTTCTGTGTCTGTTTCCTGCCCTCTCTTCTCATCTTTCTCCTTCTGTCTTCACCGGGATTCAATCCTGGGAAACTGTGATGTGGAAGAGATGTGTCCTACTGCCTGCGCCATCTTAGTTCCTGGTTTTTCCGTGCGTCTAGTCTTGGCTCTCCCTTGTGTAACTCTCCTGTTATGTCATCATCTTGCTGCATGGCTCGGCAGGGCTTGATGGCGCACATGCACATGGGGCTTGATGGCGCACTCATGCTCGGGGCCTAATGGTCCACAGGCATGTGGGGTCTTTGGGGCTTACTCACTCGCGGAGCCTGGCGGTGCACCGACGCTTGGGGCCTGGAAGCACACTCACTCACTGGGCCTGATGGCGCACCCATGCACGGGGCCTTGGGGGCTCACCCAATTGCGGGGTCTGATGGTGCACCCGTACACGGGGCCTGGCTGCCTGCGTGCCTTCTATATTTTTCTTCATTTTTACCGGGAGGTCCCGGGGATCGAACGCAGGTCCTTCCATATGGGAGACAGATGCCCAACCATTTGAGTCACATTTACCCCCCCTACTTACTTTCTTATTAACTATCTTGTGGCTTGTGAATTTCCACAACAGTGGGACCCCTGTTTGTAGCTTGCAAACCACACATTTTCTTAGTTACTAATAAGCAGCTATTTCTATGTACTATTTTAACTTAAATATATATTGTTTTAGTGTTTTAGTGAGTGATTGTACATGTATTTCATTTTTCCTTTATGTTATCTAATTGACTAATTTCATTTAACTAAATAAAGCTCTCTTTTAGTTAGTATTCTGAGTTTCTGCCTTTTCATTAGCAGAACATTTTGGCGTAGATGGCAGGACTTGAGTATCAAGGTGTTAAAAGAACCTTTCAATTATGAATTCAGCTTACTCCTGAATTTCAAGTCTAAGGGTACTCCTAAAGAGTGGTAATCCAAAATACATGTGTTAAATGTCTGTCTAAACTGCTAAAATATATGTGTTAAATGTCTGTCTAAACTGCTAAATTACAACTTAACTGCATTTATACTGCTGAAGTAGTCCTAACTAGTTGCTGATTAGTACTAAAAGTGTTTCCAAGAAAAAGCTTGCATATTACAGGCAACATGGATTCCAGAAGAAATCTCAAAAGCAGTAAAATCAGAAATGTGAAATGATGGAGGGCTTGAAGACTGCCATACCAAAGGAGTAAGAATTATGAGTCAAATTATGAGCTTTATGTTTCTGTTGGTATATCATAATTATTTTTGTGTTTGTCTGTTTGTACAGTATCAGTGTATATTTTGATACCTATGGATGGTACTATTAAATTGATAAAGGAAAATTCATAAAAGATCTCTATTCAAATGGCCAAAAAATTAAATAAACTCTTTCTCCACTTAAAAAAAAAAAAGTTTCTGCCTAGATTGAAATGAATATTTAATTTTCTTCACAGAATGGGATGAGGAATGTGAAAATTAAATGGATATTAAAAGAAGTAAAAGTTTTATGGAAGTGTTAACTAAAATTTGATAAGTTTGTTTAAAGGAATGTATTTTGTCCTAAGATAAGATGGTTGGTTTTTTTCATAAAAGCAGAATGGAAGTATGTAGGACAAAACTTAAATGCATATGGGAAGTTGTAGAAGGTATTGCAGAAGGTTGCATTAAGTAAGGGAATGTGTTCATTGAAGGTGACATTTGTCATAAGATGAAATAACTATAGTCTATGTGATTATAAATAGTTATAAGTTTGTAGAAGCATCAAACTAAAATATTTAAATGGCCAATTCCAAGAAGTCACTATTGATGCAGAAACTGAATTGATGTTAATAACAAAAAGTAACACTTCATAACAGAAAAACCTGTCAGCAGCAAGCCTCCCCTGCCAACTTGCCTCTAAAAGACTGTGTCTAGTGTTGCATGCTGCTAAGTATTTAAAATGAAGAAAAGTTATGTTTGCATATAATCCAATTGAATCATTTTTCTGACAAGTTTGTTTAATTTTGATGGCAATTGTATGTTGTGAGAGGTTTGCTTTGAGACAGTTTCCAAAATCATTTTGGTTACTTAGGTATGGAGGATGTATAGAATGTGTTTTTGTTATTAAGGAAAAAGAAAGTAATTTGTCCTAAGATAAAATGACTGGTTATTAACAAAGAGTAAAAAGTGGGACAAAACCTGAATGAATACAGAAAGTGAAGAAGGTTCATGGAAAAGGAATTTTTATGGTTAAAAGTTGAGTAAGATTTGATGGGTCTATCTATTAAGATTTAAAAGCTTTAATATTAAATAGTATAATGATGCAAAGCTAAAATTTTGTTCTTTCTCTGTTAATGTGACAAAGTTTCTTAAGCTAAGAAAAACAAGTCATCACTTTAAGAGAACATAATGTTCAAACCTGCTTTTTTAAAGTCAAATCCTGAAAAGTATCTTTTGTATTTCAAATTATTGCAGATTTGTTCTTTCACCTTGAAAAATGTGAAATAAAATAGTTGAGGTCATTTAATATGTTATAAGTTGAATGGAAAGTGCTTAGAAACTGTTACAAAATTAAAAGGGATTCTTTAACCCTCTGTTAATCAATATTGTATGAATAAAATGTTCATATGAATACTTAAAAACTGTATAAAATCCTGGACATTTAACAATGTTTTAAAAATTAATATCCAGTTATGTCACTATCATATTGTTTTAGAACTTGCTAAAGCTTTCTTTAATATCTCCTTAGGCAAGACAAGCCAACCTGCATTCACCTTACTGTGGAAGAGCCAACAGTGGACTTTTACAGTGCTTCCCCCAAGGCTGTGTGCATAACCCAAACATATATCCTGACCTGTTGGAAAAGAATATGGAAGAAACCTGTGACTGTAAGGCTATTGATGATATTATGTTAACCAGTAATACTTTTTTTCAGAATTAAAAGAAAGATCAGAGACAATGGTGTCTTATCTTAAGAGCCTGGGATGGGCACATAAATGGGACAAGGTACAAAGTCTTGGCTGCTCTATCAAATTCTTAAATGTTGTTTGGTTGGGTAAGGTAAAAATTATACCCTCTGCTGTAACTGATAAAGTACAATCTTTCTCACATTAACGGAGTTTGTAGTTTTGTTGGGGAACTGGAGACCCTTCATCACATATTTAGTTCAGATATTAAAACCATTGTATGTATTACTTGGGAAAGGTCATTCATGGGAATAGGAGGATCTCCAGCAGGCTGATTTTAGAAAAAAAAAAGGTAAAGAGGGCAATAACACACTCTTAAGCAGTAAGGGGTGTGATCCTTGACTTATTCTGTGAATTGGATGTGGCCAGCACCAATATTGGCTTTGGGTGTGGTTTGTGGCAAAGGCAACATTCTAAAGAAATACCCCTTGACTTTTTTTTTTTTTTTAAAGGATTTATTTATTTATTTACTTTTATCCATTTTTACACCCCTCCCCCCCCCCCCATTTTTGCTGTTTCTGTGTCCATTCGCTGGGCAACTCTGTGAACTCTGTGTCCATTTTCTGCCCTCTCTTCTCATCCTTCTCTTCCTGTCTTCACTGGGATTCAATCCTTGGAATCTCTGATGTAGGAGAGAGGCATCCTGCCCGCGCCACCTTAGTTGCTGGTTTTTCGGTGCGTCTCATCTTGCCTCTCCCTTGTGTCACTCTCCTATTACGTCATCATCTTGCTGTGTGGCTCGCGGGAACTGGTGGTGCACCCGCGCACAGGGCCTGGCGGCCCACGCACCTTCTATATATTTTTAAAATTTTTACCAGGAGGTCCCGGGGATCGAACCCAGGTCCCTCCATATGGGAGATGGACGCCAACCAGATATAGCCCCCTGCTATATCTCTTAAGGTTGACCAGAGATACCTAGAGTTACAGTCTTTTCCCATACAGGATGGTCATATAATAAATCAGGCTTAGTTTATCACCAGCATTCTAAAAACCAAACCTAGGGAGGAAAACGAGGTCTGGGGACACATGCATGGTTTCTAATATAGCGAATGTTTAGTCCACCCTGATTATCACAGAATCAGGACAGTGAGAATATTCGCAGATACCCCTTGACTTTTAATCACAATTGTGGGAGGGGGTGTGTGATGGTTAGGCTAATGTGTCAACTCAGCCAGGTAATTGTGCCCAGGTGTTTGGTCAAGCAAGCACTGGGCTAACTGTTACACAAGGACATTTACAGACTCTGGTCACCAGTGAGATTACTGCATAGATAACTGATTATAGCTACATCAGTCAGGAATATTGCCATCAGCAATGAGTGATGCTTTATCCTATCAGTTGAATGCCTCAAAAGGGGAAGTGATTTCAGCATTCAGGGAGAATTTTCCAGCTCATCTGTGGACAGCCAATGTCTCCCAGAAACTCATCAAGGACCTTCATTGGACTTTTATTGAAGGCCCTTGTTTGCAGCCTGCTTGCGGAATCTGGACTTGTGCATCCCCACGGTCATGTGAGAGACTCTTATAAAATCTCATATTATTGACAGATATCTCCTGTTGATTGTTTCCCTAGAGAACCCTGACTAATACAGCTTGGCATCGGGAATGGTTCTTGGGGAACAGAGTCTAAAACATGGGATGTGTGAGGTGGTTCTGGGAGTTTTGCAATTGGCTTTGTACTCTAATTGGACTCAACAGTACTAATGACTCTCTTTCCAATAATGAAGAGTTCGCTAACAGTCCATGGTGTGAGCTGGCAATAGAGATATGCAAAATAGCATCACTAGATTCCCCTACTTCCACACTGATAAGAAGCAAGGATCTGGATGAGAGTGTTTTCAACACCTTAACAGAGTTTTGTGAAGTCAAAAGGTATAATGATATTGGCTGGCTCCTCCTAGATACTCTGGATACAGTTACAAAAGAAGGAGATGAGCTAAAGGCTTCAAATTTGAAATTTAAATGCGGCATAAATGATGTGAAAGTTTCTACGTGTGCTCTGAAAGGAAATCTTGTCTCCTATAGCCACAGATTTGAGATATCTGAGAATCAAACTCAGACTATCATTGTATGAGTAGCAGAATTACAAAAGAAACTAAAATCTCAACCCCACAGGGTTTCTGCAGTTAAAGTGAAGGCATTGATTAGAAAGGAGTAGAACCCAGAGGACTGGGATGGTGACATGTGGGATGATAATATTGGTGGAGACATTGGAACCCTAAATTCTGCTGAGACTTTACAAGATAAACCTGCAATGCTCTGCCCTGTGGAGACCACACGTTGTCAACCTTCTATCACCCAGCCTCAACCTGCCCCAGGGAGTCTGGACCTCCTCCAAGCCCTGACACAGGTACCAGCCAAACTCCAGTCTGCCCTGAGGAATCTGCCTTCCAACCCCTGCCTGAAGAGATTAATCCTGTCTCACCAGAAGAAAATGCAAAGGAATGCCCTGAGGTCAGTAGCTTGCAAGACATTTCTTTTTTAACTTTATTTTGTACATTTAATAATTGAAAATATAAACAATCAAAAACTAAAAAGTAAACGCAGATGAATAAATATATACATTTCTCCATTAAATATAATGGATACATATAAATTTTTTTTTTGAATCAAACAATATGTTACACAATATATTTGGTTCATAGTAACGCATTCATACAGTATTTGTTCTTTTGTGTCTGGCTTGCTTCACTCAACACAATGTCCTCCAGGTTCATCCATGTCATATGCTTTACGACTTCCTTTCTTCTTATGGCTGCATAATATTCCATTGTGTGAATAGACCACAGTTTGTTTATCCATTTGTCTGTTGATGGACACCTGGGTTGTATCCAATTTTTGGCAATGGTGAAAAATGTTGCTATGAACATCAGTGTGCAGATGTCTGTTCGTGTCACTGCTCTCAGTTCTTCTGGGTATATACCCTGTAGTGGTATTGCAGAATCACGTGGCAAGTCTATATTCAGCTTCTTTAGGAACTGCCAAACAGTCCTCCATAGTGGTTGTACCATTCTGCATTCCCATCAACAATGAAGAAGTGTTCCTATCTCTCCATATCCTCTCCAAAACTTGTAGTTCTCTGTCTTTTTAATAGTGGCCATTCTGATAGGTGTGAAATGATGTCTCATTGTAGTTTTCATTTGCATTTCCCTAATCGTGAGTGATGTTGATTATTTCTTCATGTGTTTTTTACCACTTGTATTTCTTCTTCGGAGAAATGTCTATTCAAGTCTTTTGCCCATTTTTTAATGGGTCATTTGTCTTTTTATTATTGAGTTGTAACATCACTTTATATATCCTGGATATTAAACCCTTATCAGATATGTAATTTCCAAATATTTTTTCCCATTGAGTTGGCTGCCTTTTCACGCTTTTGACAAAGTCCTGTGAGGTACAAAAGTGTTTAATTTTGAGGAGGTCCCATTTATCTATATTTTCTTTTGTTGCATGTGCTTTGGGTGTAAGGGCCAAGAAACCACCACATACTACAAGGTCTTGAAGATGTTTCCCTACATTTTCTTCTAGTAGTTTTATGGTCCTGGCTTTTATATTTAGATCTTTGATCCATTTTGAGTTGATTCATGTATAGAGGGTGAGATAGGGGTCCTCTTTCATTCTTTTAGTCATAGATATCCAGTTCTCCCAACACCATTTGTTGAAGAGACTGTTTTTTCCCATTAGCGTGGGCATGGTAGGTTTGTCAAAAACCAGCTGACTGTATAGGTGAGGGTATATTTCTGGGTTCTTAATACTATTCCACTGATTGTTGTGTCTATCTTTATGCCAGTACCATGCTATTTTGACCACTGTAGCTTTGTAATATGTTTCAGGGTCAGGCAGTGAAATTCCTCCCACATCGCTCTTCTTTTTCAGAATGCTTTTGGCTATTCGGGTGCACTTACCCTTCCAGATGAATTTGGTATTTGCCTTCTCTAATTCTGTAAAGTAAGCTGTTGGGATTTTGATTGGTATTGCATTGAATCTATAAATCAGTTTGAGTAAGATTGACATCTTCATGATATTTATTCTTCCAATCCATGAACATGGAATGTCTTTCCATTTGTTTAGGTCTTTTAAAATTTCTTTTAGCATTGTTTTGTAGTTTTCTGCGTATAGGTCCTGTACTTCTTTTGTTAAATTAACTCCTAGGTATTTGAGTCTTTTTGTTGCTATTGAAAATGGAATTCCCCCCCACCCCTGATTTCCTCCTCAGGTTGTTCAGTACTAGTGCACAAAAACATTACTGATTTTTGTGTGTTGATCTTGTATCCTGCCACTTTGCTGAACTCATTTATTAGTTCAAGTAGCTTTGTTGTGGACACTTCAGGATTTTCTAAGTACAGGATCATGTCATCCAAAAACATGAAAGTTTTACTTCCTCTTTTCCTATTTGGACGCCTTTAATTTTTTTTTCTTGTCTAATTGCCCTAGCTAGAACTTCCAGTACAATGTTGAATAACAATGGTGACAGCGGGCATCCTTGTCTTGTTCCTGATCTTAGAGGGAAAGCTTTCAACCTTTCCCCATTGAGTATGATTTTGGCTGTGGGTTTTTCATATATGCCTTTTATCATATTGAGGAATTTTCCTTTTATTCCTATATTTTGAAGTGTTTTTATCAAAAAAGGATGCTGGATTTTGTCTAATGCTTTTTCTGCATCGATTGAGATGATCATGTGTTTTTTTTCCTTCAATTTCTTAATGTGGTGTATTACATTGATTGATTTTCTTATGTTGAACCTGCCTTGCATACCAGGAATAAATCCCACTTGGTCGTGGTGTATAAGTCTTTTGATATGCTTTCGGATTTAATTTGCAAGTATTTTGTTGAGAATTTTTGCATCTATGTTCATTTAGAGAGATTGGTCTGTAATTTTCTTTTCTTGTGGAATCTTTATCTGGCTTTGGTATTAGGGTGATGCTGGCTTCATAAAATATGTTGGGTAATTTTCCCTCCTCTTCTATTTTTTGGAAGAGTTTAAACAGGGCTGATGTCAATTCTTTTTGAAATGCTTGGTAGAATTCACCTGTGAAGCCATTTAGTCCTGGACTTTTCTTTGCTGGGAGATTTTTGATGACGGATTCAATCTCCTTAATTGTGACTGGTTTGTTAAGTTCTTGTATTTCTTGTAGCATCAGCGTAGGTTGGTTGTGCATTCCTAGAAATTTGTCCATTTCATCTAGGTTGTCTAGTTTGTTGGCATATAGTTTCTCATAATATCCTCTTCTGATTCTTTTTATTTCTGTGAGGTCATTTGTAACTTCCCCCTTTTCATTTATGATTGTATTTATTTGCATCTTCTCTCTTTTTTTCTTTGTTAGCCTGCAAGACATTTCTAATCCTTCTCCTTACCCACCCCTACCACCCCTCTTGTCCTTGAGACCTATTACTAGACTAAAATCACAACGAGCCCCCAAAGGTGAAATACAAAGTGTGACCCGAGAGGAAGTATGCTATTCTCTGAAAGAACTGCTTGCATTTTCCAACTTATATAGGCAGAAATCAGGGGAATACGTGTGGGAATGGATACTAAGGGTATGGGATAATGGTGGAAGGAATATAAAGTTAGATCAGGCTGAATTTATTGATATGGGCCCACTAAGCAGAAATTCTGGATTCAACACTGTAGCTCGAGGGTTTAGAAAGGTCTCTAATAGTTTGTTGGGTGGCTGACTGAAACTTGGACCAAAAGATGGCCTGGCATGTCTGAGGTTGAGATGCCTGATTTGTCCTGGTATACAGTAGATGAGGGGATTCAAAGACTTAGAGAGAGTGAAATGCTAGAATGGATTTACCATTTGAGACCTGCCCACCCACCCCAGGAATGTAGAGGACACACCTTTAACCAGGACTGTGAGGAATAACTTTGTAAGACTAACCCCATCTTCTCTGAAGAGCTCTGTGGTTTCTCTTCTCTGTAGTCCAGATATTACTCTAGGGAGGGCTGAAATGGAATTAGAATCCTTAAACATTATGGGGATGATCAGATCTTGGTCTGATAAATATCAAGTATCAGCAGTTAATTGCCAAACACACAGTGGGCATGGCTACTGAATGAAAGGCAGATTCAAAGCAGCACTCAAAATTGTCTGAGTCACATGGAATTATGGCATTGACTAATAGATCATGGGGTACCTATAAGTGAAAGAGATGGGTAGTCTACTAAATTTCTTCAGGATCTGTATAAGCAGAAGAGTTCTAGGTCAAGTGAGCAAAACCCTAACTCAGATTACAGATGCAAAGAATCATGGCCCTTTAATCAATTCCCAGACTTGAGACAGTTTACAGGCCCAGAGCCCCTTGAATGAGGAGAAGGCCAGGTCCCCTTGGGGAAGGATCCTGTTAAACTGGCAAAAATGTATACTGTCAATCTTCCTCCCACCTTTCCCCAAGGAGACCTACAGCCTTTTACCAGAGTAACTGTGCATTGGGGAAAAGGAAATGATCAGACATTTCAGGGATTATTAGACACTGGTCCCGAAGTGATATTAATTCAAGGAGACCCAAAACAACACTGTGGTCCACCAGTCAGAGTAGGGGCTTATGGAGGTCAGGGGATTGATGGAATTTTAGCTCAGATCCATTTTACAGTGGGTCCAGTGGTTATCTCCCGAGTTCCAGAATGCATAATAGACATATGCATACTCAGTAATTGGCAAACATACTCAGTAATTGGCAGAATCCCCTCATTGGATCCCTGACTTGTGGAGTGAGGGCTATTATGGTTGGAAAGGCCAAGTGGAAGCCACTAGAACTGCCCCTATCTAGCAATTAGTAAATCAAAGGCAATACTGGATTCCTGGAGGGATTACAGAGATTAGTGCCACCATCAAGGATTTGAAGGATGCAGGGGTGTTGATTCCCACCACATCCCCATTCAACTCTATTTGGCCTGTGCAGAAAGCAGACAGATCTTGGAGGATGACAGTAGATTATCATAAACTTAACCAGGTGGTGACTCCAATTGCAGCTGCTGTCCCAGATGTGGTATCATTGCTTGAGCAAATCAACACATCCCCTGGTACCTGGTATGCAGCTGTTGATTTGGCAAATGCTTTTTTCTCAATTGTCATTAGTAAGGACCACCAGAAACAGTTTGCTTTCAGCTGGCAAGGCCAGCCATATACTTTCACTGTCCGCCTCAGGGGTATATCAGCTTTCCAGCCCTATGTCATAATATTGTCCACAGGGAACTTGATCATCTCTCCCTCCCACGAGACATCACACTGGTCCATTATATTGATGATATCATGTTGACAGGACCTAGAGAGCAAGAAGTAGCAAAGACTCTAGACTTATTGGTAAGGTATTTGCATGACAGAGCATGGGAGATAAATCCAAAAAAAATACAAGGTCCTTCCACCTCAGTGAAATCACTAGGTGTCCAGTCATGTGGGGCCTGTCAAGATATCCCTTCTAAAGTAAAGGATAAGCTGCTGGATCTGGCCCCACCTATGACCAAAAAAGAGGCACACTGCTTAGTAAGCCTCTTTGGATTTTGGAGACAACACATTCCTTATTTGGGTGTGCTACTCTGGCCCATTTACCAAGTGACCAGAAAAGCTGCTAGTTTTGATTGGGGACAGGTCCAGGCTGCTGTGCAAGCTGCACTACCACTTAGACCTTATGATCCAGCAGATCCAATGGTGCTGGAAGTTTCAGTGGCAAATAGAGATGCTGTCTGGAGCCTTTGGCAAGCCCCTATAGGGGAATCACAATGCAACCCTTGAGATTTTGGAGCAAAGCCCTGCCATCCTCTGCAGATAACTACCCCCCTTTTGAGAAACAGCTTTTGGCCTGCTACTGGGCCTTAGTACAGACTGAACACTTAACCATGGGCCATCAAGTTACGATGAGGCCTCAGTTGCCTATTGTGAGCTGAGTATTGTCTGACCCACAAAAACATAAAGTTGAGCATGCACAGCAGCACTCCATAATAAAGTGGACGTGGTATATACAAGATAGGGCTCAAGCAGGTCCTGTAGGTACAAGTAAGTTACTTGAGAAAATAGCCCAAATGCCTATGGTCACCACCCCTGCCATGTTACCTTCTTTTTCCCAGCCCACAGTTTTGGCCTCTTGGGGAGTCCCTTACAATCAGTTGACTGAGGATGAGAAAACTCTGGGTTAGAGATGGTTCTGCACGACATGCAGGTACCACCTGAAAGTGGACAGCTGCAGCACTGCAGCCCTTTTCTGGGACATCCCTGAAGGATAGTGGTGAGGGCATATCCTCCCAGTGGGAAGATCTTCAAGCAGTGCACCTGGCTGTTCATGTTGCTTAGAAGAAAAAATGCCCAGAGGTGTGTTTGTACACTGATTCATGGGCTGTTGCCAATGGTTTGGCTGGATGGTCAGGGACTTGCAAGGAACATGATTGGAAAATTGGTGACAAAGAGGTGTGGGGAAGAGGTATGTGGACAGACTTTTCTGAGTGGGCAAAAAAAGAACATATTTGTGTCCCACATGAATTCTCACCAGAGGGTGTCTTTAGCAGAGGAAGATTTTAATAATCAAGGGGATAAGAAGACCCGCTCTGTGGTTAATGCTCACCCTCTTTCCCCAGCCACTTCTGTCATACCCAATGGGCTTATGAACAAAGTGGCCATGGAGGTAGGGATGGAGGTTATGCATGGACTCAGCAACATGGACTTCCCCTGACCAAGGCTGACTTCCTACAGCCACTGCTGAATGCCCAATCTGCCAGTAGCAGAGACCCACACTCAGCCCCTGATATGACACCTTTCCTCGAGGTGACCAGCCTGCTACCTAGTGGCAGGTTGACTACAATGGACGACTTCCACCATGGAAGGGGCCGCAATCTGTTTTAACTGGAATAGACATAATCTGGATATGGGTTTGCATTTCCTGCATGCAATGCTTCTCGAAAACTACTATCTGTGGGCTTACTGAATGTCTTCTCTACTGCCATGTCATTCCACATAGCATTGCTTCTGATCAACGAACCCATTTCACAGCAAATGATATGTGGGAATGGGCACATGCCGATGGAATTCACTGGTCTTACAATGTGAAGCTGCTGGATTAATAGAATGGTGGAACAGCCTTTTGAAGAACCAATTATGGTGCCAAATAGGTGCCAATACTTTGCAGGGCTGGGGCAATGTTCTCCAGAAGGCTGTGTATGCTATAAATCAGTGTCCACTCTATGTTGTTGTTTCCCCCAAAACCAGGATTCATGGGTCCAGGAATCAAGGGGTGGAAATGGGAGTGACATCACTCACTATTACCCCTAGTGACCAGTTAGGAAAATTTATGCTTTCTGTCCCTGCAACCTTAAGCTCTGCTGGTCTACAGGTTTTAGTCCTAAAAGGAGGAGTGCTACCACCAGGGAACACAATAATGATTCAACTGAACTGAAAGTTAAGACTGCCACCTGGCCACTTTGAGCTCCTCTTACCTCTGAATCAACAGGCAAAGAAGGGAATTACTGTACTGGCTGGGGTGACTGATCTAGACTTTCAAGGGGAAACTGGACTACATCAACATAATGGGGATAAAGAAGAGTTTTCCTGGAATACAGGAGATCCTCTAAAGAGTCTCCTAGTACTGCCATGCCCTGTGATTAAAGTCAATGGAAAACTGCAAAAAACCAATCCAAGCAGAACTAACAATGGCCCAGAATCTTCAGGAATGAAAGTTTGGGTCACCCCACCAGGCAAAGAACCATGGCCAACTGAAGTGCTTGCTGACGGTAACAGGAACATGGAATGGGTAGTGGAAGAAGGTAGTGATAAATATGAGCTTCGACCATGTGACCAGTTACAGAAATGAGGATTGTAATAGTCATGAACCTTTCTTCCATGTCTTGTTATGAGTATGATTGTATATGTACACAAAATGAATTTCTTTATTTTTTTCCCCAACCTTTTCCCCTATCATATGAAAAGTTGTTTAGTTACATGTCATAATATTTAAGGATGTCAAGTTTAAGAGTGAATATTACTCAAGGACTTGCACCCTATTCTGTAGGGAATTAATGCATTTCTAGTTGTACGCAGGGCAGTTAAATATTGTTGGGCAGAAATATATATGTATGCATGTCTGTTATTGTTTTTACTTAGAGACAAAATATGGTCTAAGGTAATGTGTATGGCTGCCAAATTGACAAAGAGGGGACTGTGATGGTTAGGCTAATGTGTCAACTCAGCCAGGTAATTGTGCCCAGGTGTTTGGTCAAGCAAGCGCTGGGCTAATTGTAATACAAGGACATTTACAGACTCTAGTCACCAGTGAAATTACTGCATAGATAGCTGATTACGTCTACATCATTCAGGAAGACTTCCAACAGCAATGAGTGAAGCTTTATCCTATCAGTTGAATGCCTTAAAAGGGGAAGTAATTTCAACATTCAGGGAGAATTTCCCAGCTCACCTGTGGACAGCCAATGTCTCCCGGAAATTCATCAAGGACCTTCATTGGACTTTCATCAAAGGCCCTGGTTTGCAGCCTGCCTGCAGAACCTGGACTTATGCATCCCCAGGGTCATGTGAGAGACTCTTATAAAATATCATATTATTGAAAAAGATCTCCAGTTGATTCTGTTTCCCTAGAGAACCCTGACAAATATAGGAGGCAAAGTACAATTTAGTCCCTTAGAAAAACAACTGTGAAGCATAACAAGCCCTGTTGCAAGTGTAGAGCTTAACCAAAAGTGTCCACTCACTCTGAAGGCTGCCATTCCTATACACGGGTGGATTGCAACAATGGACTGCTGTGAACCACCCTCTGTGGGGAAGAGATCTGTGGAAGGACATCTGGAACACCTTCCAGCAGTGGCAGGTAACTGTCATGTCCTTGCCTACTCCTCTAACACCCCTCTCAGGACTGTTGAGGCAGATGCCTTCATGAAGATCCAGAGGCATACCATTGAGACCTGAGAAGAAGCAGAGTAGCTCCACTGGAAAGGTGAACAGCATGGTTACCAGACCTTGTGGTGCATAGCCCAGCAGTTCCAACTGCCTATCACTTGCCAGCGGCTTGTGGACATCACCAATGAGTGTCCTTTGTGCTCACCCGAAGAACTGTGACATGGGTCCCCTCCTGCTCTTGGAAGGGACACAAGGTTTGCTTTCACTACTGCAGACATTGCATTGGGACTCTTGTAACCAGCCAGCTACAATTTGCTGCCTAGAAAATATAAGTGCCCTATATGGGATGCCAGCCCAAATTGACAGTGACCAAGAAACTATTTACCAGTCAGCTCATGCAGTCTTAGACTATGGACCAGGATATTGTTTGGACTTTTTATTTAAAAAAAAAAATGATGAAATGAATGGCCTTTTAATGAAACAGATAAAAGGTAATAAGGATCCCTGTAATTTTTGTGTAATCTAAGCATCTTTAAAAAAAAAAAAGTTTCACAACAATACAAGGTATTGGTGGTAGGGTGAGGTATGAGAGCCCTGTATGATGTTATGTATGTTTGTTTTGTAAGTTCACAATTATTACTACATACTTATTGTTTATGTATGTTTATGTATGAGTAATATACTTGAATAAAATAAAAAAAAAAGAAAATAAAAGGCAATAAGTAATCCTTACAACAATGGACTTGTAAGAATTCAGCACTGTGAGTTGCAGCCCCAGGTTCTGTTAAACTGCTAACAGCAAGATGAATGCAGGCATTGAAATTATAAGTTAGTGTGCCAGCCACCCCACAGCCCAAATGGGGAAGTAATAATAATTTGTTGTTGCCTATGTCTCAAACTGTACAAAATGGGGAAAAATGAGGTCATTTTGATCGAGTACTGGCCTATATAGCCTCGCTGGTTGGGAATCTTAAGCCCATGGGAAATAAGAGTCATCCAAAGCTGTTATAATGTCACTCTGACAGATAACACAACAAATCCAACACATACATAGTTTATCTACTGATCCGTTATCTGATTGGTTTGCTCAACTGTCTTGGCCTTGGAAGAGTTTATTCATTGGATGTCAGCTAGTTGGAAGTCTTATTGTTTGTTTTTGTGTAATCTACTATAGTTATGAATTATGTATAAGATGCTTAAATACTAATGAGAGCTCTAATAATGCAACACATTATGTACTTAAGTGATTTGATGACTTGTAAGCCACACATAAATGTATATTGTTGAATGTATATGTAACTCTCTTGTTTTAAGCTTGAACAACCCTGGGACCAAAAAAATGTATTGGGAAAAATTTTAGTAAGTATTGTTCAGAATGGATATAATGATGATTAAATTTTATTCCCTTTTCCTTTCTTTCTTTTTTTATGACATGTCATATGTCAGTTGTTCCTATGACATTTGATATATCTGTTGCTATGTACATGTCATGTATCTGTTGTTTCAATGATGTTTGATATGTCTGTTGTCTTTATTTCCTATGACATTTGAAAAATATGTCTGTTGTTTTATACTCTTCTTTTTTCCTTTCCTTTGTTTTCTTTCTCCTTTCCTTCATTAAATTTTATTCTGTTTAGTTCCCAATTCTTGGGACTGAATGATATAAATAAATAAATAAACGTAAGTAAGGAATGGGTTAGGAATTGTGAACCAACAGTAAAGAAAGTGCAGGTGCCTGGAGTTTTCCTCCCACAGGCACCAAGAATTGTTAACTGGGGTCTAGTTAGTGGGAGGATGTGCTTTAAGGCCATGCCTGCAAGCACACAGAGAGCTACATCAAAACTTTCCCATGCACAAGTTGCAAGATTGGCAAGAGCTGTGAGATTCAGAATCCCTTAAAAGGGGCGGCCACAAAACTGTCAATCAAAGTCTCACCTAGGAGAGGATTCTCTGCCAGGTGTTATATTTTATCCAGGGCCTTGTGTTGAATTGTACCCTGGGAGGGGCTGTTGCTAGTATGCTCTTTCCAGGTTTTGAGCCAGACGGGACTCTGGCCAGCTGTTTAATGGGACTTCTGAGTCTTGTGAAAGACCAGATGTTGGTGTGTCCCCCATTTTGGTGTTTGTATATACACACATATATTTACTTACTTTCTCATTAACTATCTGGTGGCTTGTGAATTTCCATGACAATTGGACCCCTGTTTGTTGTTCACAAACCATACATTTTCTTAGTTTCTATAACCAGCTATTTCTATGTACTATTTTAACTTAAATATGTATTAATAGTTTTAGTGAGTGATTGTACATATACTTTCATTTTTCCTTTATGTTATCTAATTGCCCTATTTCATTTAACTAAATAAAGCTCTTTTTTAGTTAGTATTCTGAGTTTCTGCCTCTTCTTTAGCAGAACATGATGCATTCTGGTAGGTGCCACAGCGGAAAGATAGCACAAACATGGCAAAAAAATAACAATTGTTAAATCAAGGTGATGTGAATGAAGGCATTAATGGTAAATTCTAAAAAACACTCCTCTATTTTTGAAATTTTTCAGAATAAAAGTTTGAAAAATTAACTTAAAAATGACTATAGTGGAAATGGATGTGGCTTAAGTGATTGGGCTGCTGTTTACCAAATAGAGGGTCCAGGGCTCAATTCCTGGGGCCTCCTGGTGAAAGGTGAGCTGGCCCACATGGAGAGCTGGTGCAGCAAGATGACAAAACAAAAGGAGACACAGAGGAGAGACAATAAGAGACACAGCAGATGAAGGAGCTGAGGTGGCACAAGAGATTGAGAACCTCTCTCCCTCTCCCAAAGATCCCAGGATCATTTCCTGGTGCTGCCTAAAGAGAAGACAAGCAGACACAGAAGAACTCACAGAGTGTAGACAGTGAGTGCTAAAGCAATGGGGGTAAGTGGATGGGAGAAAAAAAAAATCTTTTAAAAAAATGACTATGGTTAAAGGAGTCAGACTACTGAATCTCTGAGAAACGAGTCCAAATTGATACCAAGGATGGCAGTATTCAATCCAAAAGGAAGGAAGAAATGCATTTGACAAAATACAACCTCTATTCTTGAGAAAAACATGGGAAGGCAAGTTCTCAAAGGAGCCCATGCTTGCAACAAAAACTACCCCCATTCCAAAGCCAGCCTTCACACAAACATACCCCAAATAAAAAACAGGCAAAAATCCAAACTGAGCCCAAATCAGCTGAAAGTACCCCTTTTTCTCTCACAACTATCGGGCTATCCAGTCCATCTTCCATCTCCCCACCTGCTCCCATTATACGTAGAATATTTTCTTCACACATCTCACCCCAGGCTGCCAGGTAGAATATTAAACCCCTCCAAATGAATGAACTGTGACAGAGTTTGTTGGAGAAATACCACCACACTTGAGGCGGAAAATCAAGGCTACCACTATGAGGCAGAGGTGAATCCATCCACTAAAAACTAATGTCAAATGAGCAAGTTGCCCAATATAATTTTCATTCTCTTCATATCAATGATCTAATTTACTATTAGTTTTAAAATCTGAATACGGACAGAGTAATAAAAATTGGCAAGTCATGAAGATCTTGAAGGAGAAAAGGGCAATGTCATCAATTGCATTGCTCAGCTCATAATACAGGAAGAATGGCTTTTCTTAGTTTCCATTAGCAACTCTGATGGGAAACTGAATATTCATCTTTCTTTCCTCTCTCATCTTTGAAGTCAAGCCTAGTAAAACTCAAGTTCACTGTGTGGGTATCTTCATCTAAAGAGAAGATGAGCTCAGATAACACTTAGTACCAAAAGCCAAACTTTTGGCATTTTCTTTACACCCCAGTGGACATGTGGTGAAGGTTCTATAAGGACCAAATGAAAGAGAATTTACAACACTGACTTAACATTCTCAAATCTGAACTGCATTTGATTTAGTCTATTATTATCTCAAAGGAAATAAAGTGAAAATATTTCAAATATTTGGCCATTTTAGCAGCAATACTTTTTAATATTTTCAAAAGTAATCTCTCCAGACATCTGAAAAAAGTTTTACCCTACCTGTGATAATAGCAAAACACATTCTCCTCTGCCATCTGGATGTTCCTGATTTGCTTTCGGTGTTGAATTCATCATTCATTTTGAACAAATTCATGTCTTTTGGGTAGCTCTTCAATTTCCAAGTTGGAAACCTCAATCTGGATTCTCTTTCTAAGCTGTGTATTAATCAATTTGTCCATTCTCTCTTATGGAGAATTGCTATGATTCACTCCATCTAACAATTAAACAAATCAATGAGAATTTATATTCTGTATACACTGAAGAACACTAAAAAATCAGTATATCAAGAACTGGATAAAACAACATCACCAGGAATATCAGTGCCCCATGTCTGTGAGGCATAAGTTAAAGTGGAAAATGTATAATATGTAGCAATAAAATTGATTTGCTTTCTAAAAAAGAAAGCACAAGAGAAAAAAGAAAAAGGAAAAAAGAAAAAACTGAAGAAAAAAGGAAAAAAGAAAAAGGAAAAAAAAAGGAAAAAAGAGGAGACTATAAATGCCAACACATGCTTTCTTCTTTGTTTTTCCTTTTTCTTTTTCTTTTTTTTTTTTTTTTCATATTTCACATCCAAATAAGTTTTCTTGTTCTGTAAAGAAAAAGCTTTTGAAATATTTTTCCAGGGATGGAAAAGTTTAAAAATATTTCTTAAAGATCACAACAATGATCACTAGTTTTTTGGGAAGAAGTAGTGTTCACATTTTTGTTTAATGAGTTCCTCGATATCATTATCAAACTGAATTTTAACTTCTAAAACTCTTCTTTGAGCCAATTCTTACCTTTTCAAGCTTGAAAGGTTGCAGGTGAAGGGAATGTGCTCACAGCAAGGCCAGGGCCAGGGTGGAGAGGGCTCCCAGGGCTTGTTGCAGAGAACAGTTCCAGCTGTGGTCACTGAGAAACCAAATGGATGTGCTGAGCCTCCATTTAGGTGAGACTCAGCCTCCAAACAAAGGAATGTTCTTCGTTCAAACATCTGAAAGGCATGGGAGTACACCACCCTAATGCAGGCAGGGAAACTGGCTGCACTCCAATGACACTGATATCCAGGTCAAGATAAAAGATTCATACCTCTCAACCAACCCCGAAGAGGATGTTACAGCTAGATCACAAGGAGGTGCAGCAGGGGAGTGCCTGGCACCCAAGCACTTGAAGTCTAGGAAGTCTACGCTATAGCAGAGGAAATCAACATTGTGACAACAAGGACTGATAGAGCACATCATTCATTATGAAGAACAGTTTATATTTAGGCATAAAAAAATAGAAGAATTAACTCTTATTTCCCTTGACTATTTGTTATTAGGTTTCTTATTTACTTCATAATTTAAAGCCTGCATGAAGGATCTTCTTAGCTATCTTGTATCATAGCATCATAACAAAACAGTTTGAAATCAGTGTGAAAAGAAAGAAATAAAGGAAAGGGAGGGAAGGAAGGAAGGAAGGGAGGGAGGGAGGAAGGGAGGGAGGGAGGGAGGAAGGAAGGAAGGAAGGAAGAAAAGGACTCATCAAATTTTAAACACCATATAAAACAGCAAAGAATTCTAGGTTCCTGGAAAATGAGGTTAAAAAAGACAAGGCTGAACTTCAGTGGGAAAATCTGAACCTGGCTGTTAGGTTTAAAAAGTAATTTTTTAAAACAAGAGAATTTTCTATAACAGTTCCTTAGTGTGATCTTGCATGAAAAAATTTCCAATTAAAGATTAATCAAGTTCTGTAACCTTTTTGTGAGCCTAATGAATACATTTTATAAGAGGAAGTACAAAGATTTCCTCATCTTCCTTCCCCTCTCCAGCCCTCATCACTATCTTTGGGAGGAACTCAGACAAAAAAGGAATGAGAAGAAGCAACAATTGGGCTCATACTCTTAAAAGTGAGCTGAAGGATGGGGCTCAGTTGTCCTTTTCTCTGGGATGTTTACATAGAATAGAATATGAAATGTTTGTTGACAGACTGTAATTCATACTACCAAAAAAAGACTTTCCCTAAAATAAGGAGACCCTCATTGAACAGCAACTTATATTAAAATGAAATTATGAGAAAAAAATATATTATAACACAATGTCCAGGGAAGATGGTAGAGTAGGGAGCTGAAGGAGAAACTCCTTCTACAAAAGCAGTTAGTGGACAGGCAAAGACTCTCTGAAAGAGCAATTCTGAGACCCCAGAGGCCAAGGGAACACCGTGGGCATTCAGAAAAGAATGGGTGAGGGGCAAACGGGCGTGGCTCAATTGGTTAGGCATCTGTCTACCATATTGGAGGACCCGGGTTCCATCCCTGGGACCTCATGGTAAAAAAAAAAAAGGCCAGGAAGTGAACCAGGCCTGCGAGCCTGGAGGAGAAAAATGAGAAGAGGAGGCAAGAAACAGAAGTGGAAGGTCACCCTGCAAATAGACACAGACAGCAAGCAGGGAGGGGGGGGGTGGGAACTCATAGAGCTGTACACCAAAAAGGAAAAACAAAGTCAATAAAAAGTAAAACTTAAGTTAATGATACTAGTGGGTTGTGGTTTTAAAAACAAAAAGAGTGGGTGAGGGAGACTGAGAAGCTGTGGCAAAGAAACTGAGTGAATCACTCCAAGACAGTGGCTGGTGCCCATCCCCCACCATCAAAGTCTGCCTTGGGCTGCCACAGATGGAGAGGGGCATGAAGGCATTTCTCCTTAGGAATGGCGGTATATGTTTGAATGCTGAGCATGGCTTCTGATTGTGAGTTTGTAGTGCTGAGCTCCAGCTCCGAATTGTCATTCTAACCTGCCCAAAACAGGTATTCTCATGGACATTCTTCAATACCACCCAGTAGATGTTGAAAAAACACACTCTTTCCTTATGGTTGTGGGAAACAGGTTTTCAAAGAGTGCCATCTGCTGGGAAGATCATGAAAGTGTAGCTTCAGAGAGCCAAAAAAAAAAAAAAAAAGTGGGAGAGATTTTTGGTGTTTCCCCTGACCCTCTGCCCAGGGTGTTTTGGAATTAGTCTGTGTGCCCTTGGTGGATCCCTGACCCTATTTTGATCAGTATAACACTGGGAATTCTAAAGATCTAGAATAAGTTGAATCAATTGTCAAAGAAGGGATTTAACATAAAGCCAATCAACAGTAAAACTTTAGGTAAGGGGGAGCAGATGCAGATGAAGTGGTTGAGTACCTCTTTCCCACATATGAGGCCCTGGGTCCTTTCCCCAGAACCTCATAAAAGCAAAAACAAAACAAACAAGAAAAAAAATTCAGGGGAGCTGGTGTAGCTCAACTTTTGAGCACCAGCTTTCCATATACAAGGTCCAGGGTTCAATCTCTGGCCCTGGTATGTTTAAAAAAAAAAAAAAAACTTAGGGAAGAGAGAGAAACTGACCATCAGAATAAACTCATCCAAATAATCAGATACCTACATATCAGTAAAATATCGCAAGCCGTGGTAAGAAACGGCACGACATGCACCAGGCGCAAAAAAAAAAAAAAAAAAAAAAAAAATAGATAAATAAATTTGGAGGAGACACACAATTCAGAACTATTCAAACATGTTTAAATGAATCTTCTAATTAAATTCAAAATAAGAGAAGGAAAATATAGTCAAGGAGATAAATAAAACAATGTGTGTGCATAAAGAATTTGAAAGCATGCAAAAAATAAAGAGAATGAAAGGCAAAATTGATAAGATTAAAAATACACTAAAGGTATACAACTGCACGTTTGAACAGAGTAAGAAAATAATCAGCAATCTAGAGGACAGGACAGCCAAAATCTTACTGAAAGAAGAACAGATAAAGCAAAAAATAGATAAAATTGAGGAAGGCCTCATGGAAAAGAATGATAGCACAAAGTGCACAAACAAATATGTCATAGATGCCCCCGGTGGAAAAGAGAAAGGAAAAGTGAATTCTAAAGGCAACAAGAGAAAAGGAATTCATCACATAAAAGGGATACTCAATAAAATTAAGTACCAGTTTCTCAGCAGAAATCATGGAGGCATAAGGGCAGTGGTTTGATGTATTTAAGGTACTAAAAGAGAACCACTGCCAGCCAGGAACCCTTTATCCAGCTAAACTGTCTTTCAAAAATGAAGAGAAGGGAAGGAAGATGGAATCAGAGTAGCTCAGGCAGGGTTCAGCTCTCTTACAAAATAGGGGACAAAGTTTAGAAGTCATCCAACGGAGCCACTTTAGGGAACTGTAGACCAGAAGAGTGCCATGTGCATTGTCCAGGAGGTACTGGGGACATACAGACAAAGAGGACAAAAAGAATACTGCATTTCTGCGCCCATGCTGGGAGTTCCACCCATCATCCATCACGGAGGCTTGTGGCCAACAGAGAGGGAAAAAGACATATTCCTCCCTGGGAATAGGGAGGGTATGGCTGGGGGCTGAGTGTTTCTCTTTGGCAAGTAAAACTAACAGAGCATGGCTTTTAATCAATAGTTCAAAAGAGCAAGTCAGTGGATTCTCAAGATTTCATCTCCATGGATATATTGGCCGAAGAGAACCATGTGCTTGTCAGGCAGGAAAGTAAAGAAGACAAGGCTTAGTTTTCTTTTTTTCCCCAGGCCATGTGGATTTGGTCTATGCCTCATTAGTGGATACCTGCCTGTGTTTTGATGACTTAAACAGGGCTAGCTTAGAGTTTTAGAAAAAAAAAAGAGCCAAACATCAAAGAAGAGCTGTGAAGAAAAACCACCAGGCAATAGAGAAAAATTGATCAACAGAGTAAATCACCAACACAATCAAATGCCTAGATATCAACAAAAGATAACAAGCCATAGTAAGAAATAGGAAGATATGTCCCAGCCAAAGGAAGAAATCAAGAATGCAGAAGAGAAACAGGATTTAAGAAAACTAATCAGTGATGTTCACATAAATCTGCTTAACCAATTTAGGGAGATGAAAAAAAATATGACTAAAGAGATAAAGGATATTAAGATCACAACGTGTTAGCATAAAGAATAATTTTGAAAAACTGAAAAAAAAAAAAGGAACAGAGCTTATATGAATGAAAGACAAAATGACATGACTACAAATTCATTAGAGGCATATAAAAGAATATTTTACATGACAGAAGAATGAATAAGTGAAACTGAGGACAGAACATGTGACCTTGAAACAAAAGGAGAACAGACAGAAAGAATGGAAAAAGTTGAACAGGTCTCAGGGACTGAATGATAACATGAAATGCACAAACATATATGTTATAGGTGACCCAGATGGAGAAGAGAATGGAAAAGAGTCAGAAAGAATATATGAGGAACTACTGACCATCAAAATTTTCCAACTCTTATGAAAGATATGAATATCAATATTCAAGAAGGGCAATGTACCCCAAAGAGAAAAAAGCTGAATAGACCTACTCTGAAACATCCACTATTCAAATTGTCAAAGGTCAGAGATAATGAGAGGATTCTGAGAAGAGCAAAAGAAAAGCAATGCTTCACATACAGTGGAGCCTCAATAAGGCTAAGTACTGATCTTTCTGAGTTGAGAAAGTAGTGGTATGATATCTTTAAGGTACTCAAAGAGAACAACTGCCAGCCAGGAATTCTTTATCTGGCAAAAGTGTCCTTCAGAAATGATGGAGAGTTTAAAGTCATCATAGAAAAACAAAAACTGAAAGAGTTTATTACCAAGAACTCAGACCTACAAGGGATATTAAAGGAAGTGTTACAGCCTGAAAGCAAAAGAGAAAGATGAAAGGCCTGGAGAAAAGTGTATAAATGAAGATTTTAAGTAAGAGGAACTAAAAGGGTTAAAAGACAGATAATAGTAAGATAGGACTACAAAAAAACCAATGGATAAACTGGACAAAATAACTAATGCCTTTACAATGTTAATGGATTGAATTCTCCAAGAAAAGACATCGGCTGATAGAATGCATAAAAAAATGAACCATCTATGTGATGTCTAAAAGAGAATCACCTTAGATGCAATGACACAATCAGACTGAAAGTAAAAGGTTGGAAAAAGATACTCCATGCCAATAGTAATAAAAAAGATCTGGAGTAGAAACACTAATTATGGGTAAAATAGATTTTAAGTGTAAAACTGTTATAAGAATGAACAAGGTCACTATATATTGACAAAATGGATTATTCACCAAGAAGAAATAATAATAATAAATATTTATGAAGCTAACTTAGGTGCCCCAAAATACATGAGACACATACTGGAAAAAAACTTAAGGGAGAAATAGATTTCTCTAGAATAATAGTTGGAGACATCAACACGTCACTCTCAGGATTTCATAGAATACCTGGAGAGAAGGATCAATAAGAAAACAGAGAGATTGAATAATATGATAAATGAACTAGACCTAGGAGACATTTAAAGAACATTATAAACTAAAACATCAGGATTTACATTCTTCTCAAGTTCTTATTGATCTTTCTCCAGATTACATTGTAATTTGTGACATAAGTCAAATCTCAATAAATTTAAAAACATTGAAATTATACAACACACTTTAATCATAATGGATGAAGTTAAAATTCATAACAGATGGTAAAAGAGAAAATTCATGAATATATGTAGATCAATCAAATAATCAGCAGGGTAAAGAAGAAGTTGCAAGAGACATAAGTAACAACCTCAAAGTGAATGAAAATCAGAACACAACATATTAAAACTCTCAATACCTGTATTAAAAAAGAAGAAAGAGCTAAATTCAATGACCTACATGCATATTTGGAGGAACTAGAAAAAGAAGAAGAAACTAATTCCAAAGCAAGCACAAGGAGGGAAATACCAAAGATTAGAGCAGAATTAAAAGAAATTGAGGAAAAAAAAAAAAAAAAAAAACATTAGGAAAACTACAAAAACCAAGAGTTAGATCTTTGAGAAGATTTATAAATTAGCTAGAAAAACAAAGAAAAAAGAGAAAAGATGCAAATAAATAAAAACATAAATTAGAGAGGAGATATCACCACTGACTCCACAGAAATAGAAAGTATCATAAGAGAATACTTTGAAAAACTGTATGCCAATGACATGGACAATTTAGATGAAAGGGTTGAATTTCTACAAACACATGAGCAACCTACATTGATGAAAGAAGAAATGGAAGAACTCAACAGACCAATCGCAAATAGTGAGATTGATTTAGTCATCAAAAACTTCCCTCCTAAGTCCAGGACCACATGGCTTCACAGATGAATTCTACCAGTTATTCCAGAAAGAACTAATATTAATCCTGCTCAAACTCTTCCAAAACCACTGAAGAAGAGGGAACATCACCTAATTCATTCTATGATGTCAACCTCCCTCTAATACCAAAGCCACATAAAGATGCTGCAAGAAAACAACAGACCAATCTGTCACTGCTCTTATTTAACACTCTGTTACAAACACTTGCTTGAACCGTTAGGCAAGAAAATAAAATGAAAGACATCCAAATTAGAAAGGAAGAGGTAAAACGTTTGCTATTGGCAGATGTCAGAATTCTATACAAACAAAATCTTGAAAAATCTACAACAAAGCTTCCAGAGTTGACAAATGAGTTCAATAAAGTGGAGGATATATAAGATCAAAACACAAAAATCAGGTGTGTTTCTATATAGTAATAATGAGCAATGTGAGGAGGAAACCAGGAAAAAATTCCATTTACAATAGCAACAAAAGTAATCAAATTCATAGGAATAAGCTTAACTGAGGATGTAAAGGACTTATACATAGAAATCTACACAGGATTGCTAAAGGAAACCAAAGAAGATCCAAATAAATTGAAGAATACACCATGTTCATGAACTGGATGACTAAATATCATTAAGAAGTCCATCCTACTGAAATTGATTTACAGATTTAATATAATCCCAATAAAAGATCTAACAACATTTTTCACATAAATGAAAATGCCAAATATCCAATTTATTTGGGAAGGTATGAAGCCCTGAATACTTAAAACACCTTGAAAAGAAAAACAAAATGGGAGGAAACAAGCTGCCTGAATTTAAAGCACACTACAAAGTGACAGTATTATAAACTGCAATGTATTGACACAAAAATAGACAAACTGACCAATGGAAATGAAGTGAGAGATCAGATATAGACCTGAACATATACAGCTAACTAATTGATAAAATATGTAAATGAGACTTTATTAAAATTTCAAACTTTTGGCTTCAAAGGAGTTTGTCAATAAAGTGAAAAGGCGGCCAACTCAAAGAGAGAAAATATTTAGGAACCACTTATTTGATCAGGGTCTAATATCCAGCATATATATACAAATCTTACCTCTCAGTAATAAAAAGATAATCCACTTTTAAAATGGGCAAGAGAGTTGAATAGACACTTTTCCAAAGAAGAAATGCAAATGCCTGAAAGCACATGAAAATTTTCTCGACATAATTAACTATTAGGGAAATGCAAATCAAAACTACAATGAGATACCATCTTACACCTACTAGACTGGCTGCTATTAAAAACAAAACACAGGGAAGCAGATGTAACTCATGTGGTTGAGCACCTGCTTCCCATGCATGAGGTACCAGGTTTGATCCCCAGTACCTCTTGAAAACAAAACATTCAAACAAATGAAAAAACCAATTCTCAATGGGAAGTGGATATAACTCAGTGGTTGAGCACCTGCTTCCCATGTGTGAGGTCCTGGGTTCAATCCCTGGTACCTCAAAAAAATAAAATAAAATAAAAACAGAAAATGACAAGTGTTGGAGAAGATGTGGAGGAATAGGAACACTCATCCATTTCTGGTGGGAATGTAGAATGGTGCAGCCACTGTGAAGGACAGTTTGTTGGTTCCTCAGGAAGCTAAGTATTGAACTGCCCTTTGATTTGACAATCCCACTACTAGGAATATACCCAGAATTGAAAGCAGGGCATGAACAGATATATGCACACATATGTGCATTGTAGCATTATTCACATTTGCCAAAATTTGGTAACAACCCAAGTGTTCATTAATGGATGAATGGCTAACAAAATGTAGCATATATGTAAAATAGTGTTACACAGCTGTAGAAGAAATGTACTATTGATACATGTGACAAAATGGATGAACCTCAAAGACTTTATGTTAAGTGAAGTAAGCCAGTCACTAAAAGGCAAATATTGCATATCTCACTAGTATGGGCTATGGGTATAGAGCAGACTAAGTGAGGTATAGCATGAAAGACAGGTTACCAAGAGATAGAAAGGGAGTAGAGTATCAAAAAAAAAGCTGATACTCTTTTTTTGGCAGAATCTATGATTAAGTAGAGGGTGTCAGTTTTGCAATGGATAGGGTATATCAAAGTGTTGTGGTGTGAGTGGGGTTGATGATGCTGGAGTGTGATCGTGAGTGGGGTTGAAGGATGGGTTGGACCAACCATGGAGCTGGGAGGAGGGCTGGAGGAAGGAATGGGTGAGCTCTGGGAAGGATGCAGACTGTGGCTGAGAATACAACTGTGGGATTGTTCTTTTTGTGTATATGGCAGGCAACAGTAACCAGTGCAGAGTGTCAGTGAAGAGGGGATGTGTAGGGAAGCGTACACCTGGGGTATGCCTCCATGGAATATGAATGTGTTCAAGTTGTCATAGGGTGTTATCTCGGTGGGTGGAGACCCACACAACAACCAACAAATATTAAACTTCCATCCTCGGTGGTCCTGCTATGTTCTCAAGTTGAGTGGAAAGAATCTCTAGAGTACATATGCATTGCCTAAGAAAAGCACAACGGACCAATATGCCAAGCCTCTGATATTTAATGATTGTACTTAAGGACCTTATTCTTGTAAAATCAAAACTTAACCTAATAATAACTGTTGCCTACGAATTATTTCCTCAAAATCTTGTTACTAAAATGTGGTCTTTCTTAAGCTAACTCAGTACCTTCCCTGTGGCATGAGACATGACTCCTGGGGATGGGCATCCCTGGAACCAAGGGAGTAATACCAAACACCAACCAATGAAGCATTTGGAAAAAGACCTTGATGAAATGGAGGAAATCATTAAATATAAAAGAGTTTCTATGGCTAAGAGGGCCCAAAGCGAGTTGGGAGGGCATTTCTGAGGATACACATATGCACAACTCAGGGAGATCTCACTAACTGCCACAGTAAACAGACCCAAAACAGGGGTGCTCCTAAGAGCTCTAGAGACATACAGATACTATAGGCAAGATACAGAACCCCATAAAATCAGCAACCCATGGATGGGCCTTACCTTGGAATATATGATAAATATGATAATTTATTTCCCCAATGTAGTAGTGTTAAACTCCTTTATAATTACCCTATGTATGATTCTTCTACCCCTCTTATTTGAACCTACAAATAGCACTACACCAATTAAATATATGTCCCAGAGCCTTAAATCATCAGTCTGTTCACATGCCATTTGAGCCATGAATCTCAGCAAATTTGCAGCCAACACCCTCAAGTTTGTCCAACAAGTATAACAAATGTACAATATTGAAGTAAGATTTTATGAATAGGTAAAATTGTCAGAGGGTTTGGTAGTGGGGTATATGGGAGTCCCCTATATTTTCAAAGTAACTTATGCAACCTAAAACTTCTCTATAAATAAAGTTTGTTATTTGGGAAAAAAAGAAAGATAGCACCCTCATTGATTGTACATGTTTGATGGATTGTATTTCGTGTAAATATAACTCTGTAAAAATGCTTTTGAAAAATAAAAAAAAGCAGAGTACAACATGAATGGAATATCTATGCCAGCCATCCGTGTACTCAAGTTGCCATGATTGCCTGATGGAGCCACCAAAGAATAGGACACAGAGCCCAACACAAATGCAAGAATGGACCAAATCATGAGGACTCACTCAAGAAGATGCCTAGGCTAAAGACGCAAAGCAGTCACATAACACCTGTCAGTGAGCCCAAGCCATAGAGCATGGTGTGTTGGGCCATATCAGTTGAGGCTTAGGCCCTGCCCAAGAGTGGCAACTCAACCACATTAGACTTCTTATCAGATATGGGTTCCAATGGCATGTCACCACCTTAGATACATACTCTAGATATAAGACAGCAATTCATGTGTATCATAAAATGCCAGGACCACTATTGGAGAAACAGCTTGTCTATGTGATCCCAATTACAAGACTCCAATCAGATCAATGTATCTTATTTACAGCACACGATACCCAAAAAAGGACATGATCCCAATGCATGATATTGACCTTTTGTGGTTCCTTATGACCTCAAAGTAAATGGGGTGATAAAATATTGGAACAGATGACTCACATAACAACTCCACAAAGTTCTTCAAGAAAAACAACTTATTGGGTGGGACCCCATGTATTTAAAGCTATTTGGACACTGAACAATCATACTGGTGGAGGTAAGGCATGGCACTACAACATATGATGGCAAATGCTGAGCTCTGAGGGCGTGGAGGTGCAGGCAGTTGCCTGATTAGGCTACACCATTAGAAAGGAATCTTAATCTCTGTGAAACAAACTAAGAACACAATCCCTGGGGGTGATTTGTGATTCAGGCAGTAGTTACTGCAAGGACCTCCCCATTCAACGTGGATTTGATTTAGGTGCCTCCCTCTGAAGGTTTGCCAGTGCTATATGGGAAGGGGCAACAGAATGCAACCACACTTTGTTCTTCTGGTTGCACCTGGGACTCCCAACCTTTCAGTACAGGTGGGCAATATCATTGACTCTATCAAATTTGTTCGGGATATGGCTTCTCTCTCCAGATTGGATGATTAAGCCTGGAAGGTATGGGTTAAACAAGAGGTAATGGGTTCCTGCAGAAATTGTAGCTCCAGAGCTCTGACAGACAGCCTGGGGGTACATATCATTCCAATTCTTACCTCAAGTTATTGGGCAAGAATATCTTGATTCCCAGAAAGTAAGGGGAGAGGTGTTAAATGATATTATTTCTTTCTCTCCCCAGGTTATCTTACAGTGATGGAAAACACCCTCATCCACTGGCCCTAATGATAAAGACTTTCCTGGGGCCACCAATCCAAGCCAGTCTGTAGGCTCTGTCAGCATTTAGCCATCACTTCAACTCATTCAAGCCAAAGTGTCAAAATGGTGGATCACATTGGCCTACTGGTTGTACAAACTAGTGTCTCAAGGAAACCTCTCTATAGATAAGTAGGATAGACTTCACTGGCCATAGGAGATATCATTTGAAGCCAAAGAGCTCCCCACACAGAGTACTCCAACCTTGGAGGAGAAATGCTTCCTTTATACTGAAACCTTCAATTTCAACAGGACAACCCTGGAAGAAATTCCTAATGACTATTATAACAAAATGGTGTGGTTTGATCCTGAGGATTGTTTCTTTTTAGCCACCCATGTTTAATGTTACTATGAGCAACAACATTATTGCAGGACATAAAAAAGTAGACCAGTAAACAATAACTGGTGCCTACAGAGGGTGCACTGGAGAACCTAATATGATGAATAGGTCAGAGATACAGCTAAAGGCCATCTCCCAGTTCTTAGCCACCCACAACTTCCTTTCCTATTGTATGTGGATGCCTCAGTATGTTTTCATTCCAACCTAGTGAAGAAATTAGGTCTAATGCAAAGGCCCAACTCAGAACATGCAACACTAGCTGCTTATCAAGGAGGAAATCTCAGTGTCAGGTCCCCTACAGCTTGGGTGTATAAATACTCAACACTCATACAGTACAGTGTCTCTCCTTTCCAATGAAAAGTGGGGTATGCTAAACTGCCATAAAACTACACTGGCTGAAGCAGTTGGCCTCCCTGGAAGATGGGCCATGATGGAATTTTCCCTTGTTCTTCTGGACCCTTTGTGTTGTGCAAATAATAGTGTTCATTTACTAAAAGTTGTTACTGTGACTGACCTTGAGTTTGATAATGCACTGTAAAATAACTTGCTCCACAGATTTGGGTGCTGAAATCAGAGTGAATGGGGAAATATTGAGTAGAGTGGGTTGATTTTTCATCCATTATTTTCATTGCTCTTGCATTCCTTTTGTACAGGAGCATCTTGGGCAAAATAGTACTGGTAGCTTTGCGGGCTAAACAGACATTTCACCCATGCCCTACTAGCCTAGGTGGAGGTAATGGCCTGTAGGTTGGCAACTAGGTCATGCTCTCTACATCCTCTGAAGGAAGGGTGGCAATAAATGGGACACTGAGAATCCCCTCATGAATTCCAGGGATTTGGAAGACTGTACCCATGATGAGATCAATGAGGGAGGAATTTCCACTACCTGGTATATACTCTGTTGCGGCATGACTTCTTGTATCTCTTCTCATTCTGGAACAAGACATTTCAGTCAGGCCACCCAAACCTATCTTGTTTTTAGTGATAGGCTGGTCATTATTCAGCAGACTATTAGAACTGAAGGTGGAGATCCAGAGGCAAAAATGAAATTACAAGGTTTTACAGAGGAGATATGGGATATGAAAGATCAGCGTTGAGAGAAGCCTAGAGAGACTCTTCCCTCTTATTGTCTTAACTTTACAATGAGGGTACCATAACAACCCTTATCAACAAGACTGAATGCAGGAGGCTTGGATGCAAAGCAGCCCTCCAACTCTTAGACAGTTGGAATTAAGGGAGGAAGTGGGTGGTGGGAAGGGAGGAGATCTCTGTGCAGCTGCAGCCTTTATTTAATTGAAACCTTCAGGGAGTCAGATTAGCATATACTACTCTGGGTGACCTCTCCATGAATGCCAACCAATCCATGAAGTAGTGAGAAGGAACCTGTGGTCATGATCAGACAACTGGGTTTAGGTGACTGGAAATTCAAACCCTATTGGAGAGATTTAGCCCCTCACCAGATTCCCAGGTTGTAGTGGGACACTGATGATTTTATTAGAAAGTACTATCCTGAGTGTGTAAGATGGTTCTTCTCCTCATCCCATGGATTCCCCTGGGAAGTACTATTGAACAGTTCTATCATGCCCTCCCTGGTCCACACTAAGCATTTCCACTGAGGTAATTTAAAAGAAGCTAGATGGCTGGGCAGAGGGACCATGCCTGAAAACCCAGCAAGTCCTGAGATCTGCACGATGGGTCTACAGCAGTCATTCCTCGGGACCTCCATTCACCAATCTATGTTTTTGTGGCTATTAGAGCAAAAGCTCACCACAGATGTGATCTCCAGCGGAGAACTGTGGGAAAACTATAAACTGGAAGCAGAGTCATTATCTTAATAGGGACAATCCTCTGCTATATGGTCCCCTCCTCTCAACCCATATATGGGCAGAGGAGGAGGAGAAAATTGGAGATATACTATCTCTACCTTCAGCTCTGCTGGGCTAGTTCTCTGCATTCTCCTCCAGGCTTACTTTCTTCCTAAGTTCAGCTGTGGGCAATCAGCCATATGGCTTGTCTCTCCACTCTCCTCAGGCCCTTGTCTCTTTCAGACTCTCAATGCCCTCTTTTTGTGCCTCTGTGCTCTGCTGATTCTAGTCTCTTGGGGTTATTCTGTCTCTGCAGCTTTTTCTGCATGTGCCCTGCTTTCAGTTCTCCATTTTAAAGGACTACACCAAGAGGGCCAAGATCCACCCTCGGCATGCCTCATGGGAGTATTGGAATCAATGCCCCCCCCCAACTGAATCAATCCAATTAAAGGTCCCAATTTCACAGAAATGGATTAATGTCAAGAAGGTGATCTTTCTGGGACAATCAAAAACCTTTAAACTGTCACAGCATCCATTAAGAGAGATCCTGTTGCAATATTTGATGACAGGTCTTCCCTCTCTGCTTTGGTATCCTGAAGACCTCTAATGCTCAGTGTTGGTTCAGTAATGGATCCACCAAACTTATGCTATCTGGCATAATATATATTAATGGAAATGATGAGAGAAGATATCCTCTTATTTTACTCTATTTATGGTAAATCATTCTGTCTTTCAATATTACAAAACAAAGGAGGTGTAGTGGTGAGACTTCTAGTACTTCTAGTACCTCCCATTTTTTGTAGGAAAGCATTCAGCATACTTTAAAAATTATGTATGAAAAGAGATGTAAGATTTTCATATATGCTTTCACTGTATTTTAATTTTTCAATAAATACTGTGAAGGACAGGAGGTCCAAATGTGGACCATCATAGTGGCATTGACTAAGGTTTGTAGATTTGGGAATCTATTACCTGTTTGATTATAATAAAGATGATTCTTTCTGTGGGTTCGGACTGGCACTCCCTACTGTGCCATTAGTAATGGGAAATGGGAAAGATATTGACCTCTGCTTGGACCCTCTTGCCTACTGATAAAGATTCTAGACACTGAATAAGTATTGTTTCCTCTCAGTCAGAAACAAAACAAAAGTTATCTGTTCCTATCCTTCTGATATTTAATCACTGATCAAAAGGAATGCACATAAGTGACCCATTAAAGGCAATCACAGAATTGTATTCATTTACTCTAAAAGACTCCCAAATCAGACTTCACATTCTCCTGTCCCGAAATATATGACATTTCCAACACTGATGTCCATAACATCTTGCATATATCCAATTATTCCCCCAAATACTATCCCTCACAGAAACACAATAACTGATTCACACAATCTCCCCAATCTCCTAATAAATGATATTCTATTGAATACATTCTCCAACATTAACTTTCTGGAAATCCCCAAAGGATTTTCCCTATCATTTCATGTTTTTGTGGTTATTCCTAGACTGAGTTTACTTTAGCACACCAAGGCTTATGTTTGTCTGAATGATAGTCCACAGTGATTACAGATCTACTGTTGTACCACTGTGAGGTTCACTCATTTTATTTAAAGGTTAAATAATAAATTAAAGTACTTTCTTATTCAGTTAGGGTATAGGATAACTCACATGTGATTTCTCTGGTTTGCTTTATCAGTTAGAGCAGTAGATAAGGATTCTCCACTTCCATTACATTTATGCTGTAAGTTCTCTCATGGGGTATAGCATCAAACATTCTACTATGGTCTTTACTACATATGTGACATTCATATGTATTCTCTAATGTACGACTTTCCTTAAATTAACTGAAGTAGTATGGATGACTACAGGAACTTCCATATTGTTTACAAACATAGTTTTCTTCAGTATGTGTGCTCTGTTTTTTTTTTGTAAAGTAAAATCTATGGGTGAAGTATCTTTCATATATAAAAGATGAGGCCTCTCATTTCATCTAAGGTCACAATAATGACTGATGGTTTTCTCACATTGATTAAATTTGTAGGGACTGTCTCCAGTATGAGTAATCTCATGTTACCTGATGTTAAAAACATTAAGGTTTTGCCATATAAACAATATTCTTATGGCTTCTGTTGATCATGTATTCTCTCATGTTGCCTGAGGGTGGAACTATGAGTGAAAGCTTTCCTACACAGATGACATTCATAGTTTCTCTCCAGTGTGAATTCTCCCATGCTGTTGAAGTGGGAATGTCAACTTTAAGCTTTCCTGCATAGATGAGATTAATGGAGTTTCTCTCAAGTGTGAGCTCTCTCATGCCTTTGAAGACTAGAACTTAGACTTAAGGTTTTCCCACACAGAAGACCCTGGTGGAGTTTTTCTCCAGTGTGAATACTCTCATGTCTTCAAAGAGTAGGAATTTAATTGAAAGCTTTCCCACATAGATGATATTCATGTGGTTTCTCTCTAGTGTGAGTTTTCTCATGGTTTCAGAGATGGGAATGGTGACTGAAAGCTTTACTGCACATATGATGCCTATGGATTGTCCTTCCAGTGTAAGTTTTCTCATGTAGTTTAAAGTTAGAGCAATCCCCCAAGGTTTTCCCACAAAGATGGCATTCTTATGATTTCTCTTCAGTGTGATTTTGCTCATGTGTTCTAAGTTGAAAATACTGAATGAAAGCTTTACCACACAAGCAACATTCAATAGGTTTCTCTCCAGTGTGAGCTCTTTCATGTCTTTGAAGATAAGAAATTTGAATGAAAGCTTTCCTACAAAGATGGCATTGATAGGGTTTCTCTCCAGTTTACTTTTTTTCATGTTTTCAAATTTGAGAATTTTGACTGGAAATTTTGCCACACAGATGACATTCATAGGGTTTTCCCCCGGTGTTAGTTCTCTCATTGTATTAGTCAGCTAAAAGGGTGCTAATGTGAAATACCAAAAATGGGTTGGTCTTTATAAAGGGTATTTATTTGGGGTAGAAGTCCACAGATACCAGGGCATAAAGCGTTAAGTTTCTTCTCTCACCACAGTCCGTTGCCACGTGTTAGAGCAAGACTGCTGCTGGCATTTGCCAGGGTTCAGGCTTCTGGGGTTCCTCTCTTCCCGGGGCAGCGTTTCTCTCCGGGCTTAGCTCCCATTTCCTCCACAAGGTCAGCTGTAGACAATCAGGTGAACGGCTTGCTTCTCTTTTCCTGGGACCTTCTTTCCAACATCAAAACTGCTTCTCAAAAGACTGCTTCAACTCTGTTCTTTGCCTTGCCTTTTATATTCGATTCACCACCCACCAAGGGGTGGGCTCAATGCCCTAATCACAACTTAATCACGCCCAGATTAACAGATCAGTTTACAAGCATGATCCAATTATATTTTTGGAATTCATAATTACATCAAACTGCCCAACTACAACGCTCATGTTCTCGAAGATGAGAACTTTGACTGAAGACTTTGGCACACAAAAGACATTCATAACGTTCTCTCCAGTGTGAGTTCTTTCAGATGTTTGAAGATAAGAAATTTCACTGAAGGCTTCCCCACATAAATGACGTTCATGGCATTTTTCTCCAGTGTGACTACTCTCATGACCTTGAAAAGAAGAATTTTTACTGAAGGCTTTCCCACAGAGATGATACTCATAGGCTTTTTCTCCAGTGTGTTTTCTCATGTCTTTGAAGACTAGAACTTCCACTGAAGGCTTTCCCACATATATGACATTCATGGGGTTTTTCTCCAGTGTGAGTTCTCTCATGTTCTC
>JAKSZT010053813.1:307077-386600 GCA_026826555.1 Tolypeutes matacus
ATTCATGGGGTTTTTCTCCAGTGTGAGTTCTCTCATGTTCTCGAAGACAAGATTTTTTAATGAAGGCTTTCCCACATAGATGACATTCATGGGGTTTTTCTCCAGTGTGAGTTCTCTCATGTTCTCGAAGATAAGAAATTTTGCTGAAGGCTTTCCTACAGAGATGACATTCATGGGGTTTTTCTCCAGTGTGAATTTTTTCATGTCGTCGAAGACTAGAACTTCCACTGAAGGCTTTCCCACATAGATGACATTCATAGGGTTTTTCTCCAGTGTGAGTTCTCTCATGTTCTCGAAGATGAGACCTTTCACTGAATGCTTTCCCACATAAAAGACATTCATGTGGTTTTTCTCCAGTGTGAGTTCTTGCATGTCTTTGAAGATAAGAACTTTCACTGAAGGCTTTCCCACATAAATGACATTCATGAGATTTTTCACCAGTGTGAGTTCTCTCATGTTTTCGAAGATTAGAACTTTCACTGAAGGCTTTCCCACATAGATGACACTCGTGGGGTTTTTCTCCAGTGTGAATTCTCTCATGTCTTCGAAGACTAAAACTTTCACTGAAGGCTTTCCCACATAGATGACATTCAAGGGGTTTTTCTCCAGTGTGAGTCCTTTCAAGTATTTGAAGATGAGAACTTTGGCTGAAATCTTTTCCACACAGAAGACATTCATAAGGTTTCTCTCCAGTGTGAGTTCTTTCAGGTGTTTGAAGATTAGAACTTTCACTGAAGGCTTGCACACAAAGAGGACATTCCTGGGTTTTTTTTCCAGTGTGAGTTCTCTCATGTCTTTGAAGATGAGCACTTTCTCTGAAGGCTTTCCCACATAAATGACATTCATGGGGTTTTTCTCCAGTGTGAGTTCTCTCATGTCTTTGAAGATTATAAATTCTGTTGAAGGCTTTTCCACATAGATGACAATCATGGCGTTTCTCTCCAGTATGAGTTGTCTCATGGCACTGAAGATGGGAATGTTGACTGATAGCTTTTCCACATAAATGACATTCATGGAGTTTCTCTTCAAGGTGATTTCCATTGTATTGTCTAAGTCCAGAGCATTTTATAAAGGCTTTGGAACGTTGAAGGAAAAGATATGATTTACTTCGAATGTGTTGATTAACAGATAAATGTTCACTGAGGGTGTTTCCATGTGTTATGGTGAAATCTGGTCTCTTTGTCATGGAAATTAATGCATGTTGAGCCACTGTGGAACTGTGAGTGGAATCATCTTGCAAATAATTACATTTAAAGGAATTCTTTTGAATGTAGGATCTCTGCTGTGTGGAGTTAGATGAAAGATGTTAAAGATTTGACCATATATATGAATTTCTTCATTAACCTACATAAAAATTCTAGACTAATCGTAAGTGATAGTCTCCAATTAAAATATTTCCCATGTTAGTTTAATATGCACATTATTCTCCTTCATGAAGAGATATTTTTCTCTATAATATTTATCCAACTGTAGAGCTAGTTGATCAATTTTGAACTTTATGATGTTTCAAAGATTATATTTGTGAACTATTTTTATGCACTCATCTTTTTCTATGAATTTGGGTAACATTTTATCCAGGTTATTTTTTCTCTATGATAGATTTTTGCTGAATTAGTATTTAATCTGAACATTGATTACAGTTAGGTGGTTGTACTTAATTCCTAATTCATTCCATGCCCAGGTATCTATTTGGAAAAGTAGGGTTCAGAAAATGAAGCTTACCAAAGAAATGCTGTTAGAAGTGTCTTTCCTGGAGAAAGCATGGGTGAATATCATTTCTATCACTTGTTGATTTTTAAAGGCACCTTTCTTGCCTATAATAATTGAAAAAAAATCACAGTAAATTGTTCAAGTAGCAATAGGGGAATGAAAATGTTGAAAAGTTACAAATAACCTTGTCATTATGTTTCAAACATTCCCACTTAGTTGGGAAAGACGATCAAATTAATGAATATTCTTGGCAGAAGAAAACAGTATAGGACTTTACAATCAGAAAATATTTTCGGGATTGAAATAAGAGAAAAATATAAAGAAATTGGGATGTCAGGGTGGTAAAAAAGAGGGAAATCTTCCAAGAGTAGGATAAGGAGAAGGAAAATTATGTGAAAGTTTAATTGCATTAACAAATTAATATCCTTTTCCCAAAGTCAAACCTACTTGAATGGAGCTGGACAAGGGTATGGAATAATGACCATATATGATGGAAATTTCCCCAATATGCTTACCTACATTTCAGAAATCATAACTCACTTAAGGAAACCTGAATTTGATATTTTCAAGCACTTACACAGTATCTTATGTGGCTCCTTTGTACTGATGCACAGGTACTTACTGCTCACCTGGAACCTGGTTTTGGGGAAATCCTATACCTTTTCTCCACATTTCTTCTCTTTGATCCAATGGGGAAAGCACATCTGATTTGTAGACCTGATATCCTGTTTGTAGGAAAAAAAGATACCTGAATTCTGAGTTGTGTTAATAACAGTAAACTACCTTCAAGTCCATGACAGGTTGCCAAAGAATAAGATAAGCATTAAAGGCAATAGTGCAACAGTATTTAATCACAGAATATTGACAATATTTCAACAAGAAAGATGCTAACCTTGACCTTGTGCCCATTTCATTGGGGACTACAGGTGTTGACTGAATATGCACAAGTTCAAAGAGAGATTGAAAAATCCTTTATATTCTAAAAGGGCAAAATTCTGTTAATATTCTACTTTTATGATAAAAAGGGAGGATTCTATTATAATGCTAAAAAAAGTCCAATACTCATAAACTCCACAGAATGATCTAAATTCTATGAGAATGGATATATGTGTTGTGTTTACTACTGTGTTCTGTAGACTCAGCATAGCACTTGGAGCAGAATATTTATTTCAAAGTAGTCACTTATTTATTCATTCAAAAATTATTCACTGATTTCTCAATGCTGCATTGAATGCTGGAAATTGAGATGTAAGAAATAAATTAAGTTCTGCCAAGAAGATTAATTTCTATTGGGGTAAAATAGATGTAAGTAAAAAAGTTAGAAAACAAATTTCATTTAGGCAGTTGTAGGCACTATTAAAAATATGAAGTATTGAAATATAAAAAGTTATACTTTAATATTAAAGAAAATAATGATTATACACCAATGTGGGGAAACTGATCTAAGTATTTGAATAAATAGATGGAAGATGATATATGCTAAATATATATGTAGATAGTAGATAATTTAAATAGTTGTTAGATAGATAGATAGAGATAGCTATATATAGATGATAATTTTTGCGAGACTCACCCACTGAGACAAGATGGTTGATATTTTCCACCATCACATCTCTGAAAAGTTTTCTCTGGGATGTGTCTAGGAGGGCCCACTCTTCTTCAGTGAAATCTACAGTCACATCTTTGAAGGTCACTAACTCCTAAAATAACACAGAAATTTGGGTTGACACAGGGTTATTCTTACGCATATCCTGAGTGTGATGCTCAAAATGTCAGCACTAAGAAGAAACTATGTATATTAAGCGCAAAATTTTTAAAGTCACTCTCCATGCTGAACTACAACCTGCCTTTTTGATACATTTACAAATACATACAAACTCTGAATATGTAAAATTCCATTGTAAAAGAATATCACACTGCATGTGGTGTGAAATCCACCTGGAAATTTCCCAGTAATTTTTTAATCATGACTTCCTGATGTTGATTATACAATTTCAACTTGACTATTCATAACTAAAACACTTGTTTCCACCAATTTCAAGTAAATGTACAGGCTCATCATAAGGCAAGCAATATACATGATATGTCATTTTTAAACAAGTATGGTTAAATTATTCCCCTGTATATATGAACTCATTTTCCTCTCATTTATAAAATCATTTAACAAATAGTTATGCATATTGCCAAATCCAATCAGCTAATGTGTAAAGTGCTCTCTATCTACATTCAATTCATAGGACTATTAGGAATGCAGTATTAACACCTAGGATAACATGGATGAATCTTGAATAACTTATGCTGAGTAAGCCAGTCCAAGAAGGACAAATATTACATGACCTCACTGAAATGATTTAAGCAAATTGAGCAGGCTCGTAGAGCTAAAGTCTGGAAGATAAGTTTAATGAAACAGAAAGGGAGAAGAGGGTAGTGAGCCCATACCCATATGAGCAAAATCTATGATAAGATGGAAGGATGTGGTTGGGCACTGGATGGACATGAGAGTGGTGCAGTGATGTGATTGGGTTTGGCAGTGCTTGTCTGTGAGGGGGAGTTATGTGGGAAGTTGGGTTGGACTGTACATGGAACTTTGGGGAGGGTTGGAGGAAGAGTAGGTGAACTCGGGATTTGCAGGTGTGGAAGTTTGAGATTATGAATTCCAAAAAGAGATTAGGTTTGTAAGCTGGTCTGTTCCTCTGGGTGTGTTAACAATTTGATTGTATTACCTTCAGCTGAGATGTTTTCATTCAATCATATTACAATTAGGGTGTAAAGGGTTGAATCCCCAACCCCTTGGTTGGCTGATAAAACAGACTCTCACACAGAAGTAGACACACAGATAAGATACACAGAAGATCCTGTGGCTGGGGAAGAGAGATGGGCCTGATAGTTTACAGGTGACCTTGTGAAGAGAACAGAGAAGCTGATCCAGGAAAGAAATGAGCCTTGGGAAGAGAGATGAGTCTTATGCCAGCCTACAGCTGAGATCAGAAAAAGCTGGGGCCACAGAGCCTTAAGATGAAAGAAGGAAGGCTGAACCCTCATAGATATTGCCCACCATCTTGCTTCAACATGTGGCAAATGAGTTTGTATAAGTATCTCTTATGGTACCTTGAGTTGGACTATTTTGGGTCTTCTGACTGTAAGCTTCTACCCCACATAAATACCCTTTATAAAAGCCAAGAGTGTTCTGGTCATTTGCATCAACACCCCTTTGGCTGAATAATGCAGAATTTGGTAACAGGAGAGTGGGGTTGTGCTTTTGTTAAAACTACAATGAAAAAAACAACAACAATGGTGAGGTGTTCTTTTGAAAATATGGCAGGGGGAGGGATACTGTTGTAGGGTATCAGGTGTGTGGAGATATGTGGACTAGGGCACACCTGGGGCATACCTACATGACATATGTAAGTGTTCATCTAGTCATAGTGTTTTATCTCAGGGGGTGGAGACCCACACAATAATCAAGAAAATATCAACCTCCCATCCTGAGGAGTCCTGCTCAATTAGAGGGACAAGAATCCTTTGAGAACATAACAGTGCTTAATAAAAGGAAACAGACCAATATGTCAAAGCCCTCATTATTATTGCAAGTAACTAGGGATCTTATACTTCAAAAAATGAAACTTAATGGTTACCTTAGGTTCTGAGGGGAGAGGGAGGGAAGAATAAAATACATGGAACATAGGGCATTTTAGGGCATTAGATTTGTTCTGCATAATCCTGCAATAACAGATACAGGCTATTTTAAATTTCACCAAAACCTACAAATATATACGGTGCAAAATGTACACCATAATGAAAACCATTGACTATGGTTTATAGCAATGTTTCATTATTTGTATATCAATTATAACAAATATAACATCCATATGTAAAATATTATTAATAGTGGAGATTGGAAAAGGGGGAAGGTGTTGGGTATATGGGGATCCCATATATTTTCTTTGAGACTTTTCTGTAACCTAAAGCTTCTTTGAAGATAAAATGTGAAAAATAAGACACTGGGGAAACATACAGAAGAAAATTTCACTTCACATACAAGATAACAGATCTTACAGTGAAGACACAGTGTACTAAGATTTTTTATTTATTTCCTCTTTTTTATTTTCATATTTTGCTATTTTTAAATTATTGTCTTTATCTTATTTTCTCATGAATTTTATTTGGCTATTATTTCAGCTTTGCTATTTTAAGAGGTTTTGGATCACAGGAGGCTCACAAAAGTGGCTGGGGAAGATCACTGGTGGGGGTGTCAGTAATGGGGGGATGTATGAGGAGGTGTGCACCTGGGGCATGCCTCTAAGAGATATGAATATATTCAAGTATTCATGGGGCATTGTCTCAATGGGTGGAGACCCACACAATAACTGAAAGAATATTGAATATCCTCCCTTCGGATGTCCTGCTATATTCTCAAAAAGAATGGAAGAAATCCCCCAAGTACATGGACAGTGCCTTGTGAATGAACACAGACCATTATGCCAGGCCCTTGATATTGATGATTGCACATATGAACCTTTTCTTGTGAAAATGAAACTTATCCTGGTAATATATATTGCCTAAGTTTTACCTACTGAAAGCCTCCTTTTTGCTCAAATGTGGCCTCTCTCTAAGTCAAACTCAGCCTATAAAAGTACTACTTCCCCCCAGTGTGTAACTTGATTCCTGAAGGTAAGCCTCCCTAGCAAAAAGAGATTATTACCATGCACCAACTAGCAATACTTTTTAAAAAAAGACCTTCGCCCAAATGGGGAAATATTAAATACAAATGAGTTTTTATGGCTAAGAGATTTCAAAGTGAGTCAGGAGGTCATTTCAAAAATTATGCTTATGCGCATCTCAGCAGGATTTCATTGACTGCCACAGTAAACAGTGCCTCAAACAACAGGACTCCTGAAGGCTCTGGAGACATCTAGTATCTAGACAGTATGAACAGGGCAGACAAGCTCAGGAAATCAGCACCCTGTCAGTGGGCCTTTCTTTGGAATTTATGCTCTCCACTGAAACAGAGTTAGACTCATTTACTGTTTCCCTACATATGGTTCTTCTGCCTCTTTTATTTAAACCCATAATTAGCACTTTACTTGTTTTAATAGATGTCCCAGAGACTTAAATCTTTGGTCTGTTCATGTGCTGGTTGAGCCATGAAATCTCAGCAGAGTTTCAACATCTATTCTACATTTCATTGGACTCAACCAAGAAAACTAACAAGGAGATGATGATGGACAATGACCATCACAAGGAATACAGAGTGTCTGCAAATGTAAGCAAGTTAGTTCTATTCATCTGACCCATAAGATCTAAGATCCCTCTCAATTACAATTAGAATGGGCATCACCATCCCAAACTCTCAAGACTGGCAAAAGAACAATGGACTAAAGTAGACTTATTAGTATTCTAATATAGACTTACTATTCTAGCAATGGAATAACTTTTATCAATGATATAAAGGCGGTGCCACCAGAGGTTTTGAGGGGAGGGAGAGAGAAGAATAGGTTTAACATGGGGGCATTATTGGGACATTAGAATTATCCTGCATGACATTGCAATGATGGATACAGGCCATTATACATTTTGTCATAACCCTTAAAATTTTATGGGGCAGAGTATAAATTATAATAGAAACTATAGTTCATGGATAGTAGCAATGCTTCAATATGTGTTCATCAATTGTAAAAAAATATACCATACTAATGAAAGATGTTGTTAATGTGGGAAAATGTGGGAGAGGGAGGGATGGGGCATATGGGAATCTCCAATATTTTTTATATAACATTTACGTAATCTAAAGAATCTTTAAAATATATATATATATATTTTTAAAAGAACTATTATGCATTAAAATTACAGGGAACTTTGAAGAAATATGCAGAATTCTGCAGAACTGAACAAGTCCCATACAGAACTCAGGGTCAGTAAGAGCTGCCTCCCTCAACTTTTTATAACAAGGCATCCAATATCAGGTAGAAATAAGATGGTTCAATCACAGGCCTGGTGTCCTACACCTGCTGTATTGAAAAATGACCTTAGTTTATTCCTTGGTAAGATACCTGTCATTCTCAACATTTTCTGGGGCCTACAACCACCAGTTTTCATTGTCTCTCTTATATCTTCATCTTATCTGTCTGCTAACCAATGAAAGAAGCCCCTTGAGTGCTTCTAGTGTATCCAAGTCTTTAAACAAGTTCATTGAAATATAAATTTTATTTACCTAGTATACTCTTTCTGGATCGACAAACACAATTAAAATAAAAATAAGTCCTATTTGTTGTATCCATTTATAAAATCTCAATAAAGTTGATTTACAAAAATTGAAGTTGGCAATTGGGAAAAACAATGGTTGGGAGAATTTTAGTTGTTTTTTCTTTCTTTCTAATATTTCAAAATTTACAAATATATCCCATCAAAACTTTAAGAAAATTAAAATTGGTGAAAATAAAGAAATGATTCTTTATTTCCTTTAATTTATTAACCTTCTCTTTTGCTTCTGGCAACATTGCACAGGCCTAGGCCCCAGTACCTGTAATATTGGATTGATTGAATGCACCTGCTCAAACCTCAACATCCCTCTTATTAACTTCTTTTTTTTTTTTTTTTTTTTTAAAGATTTTATTTATTTAATCATTTATCACCCCCTTGCTGCTTGTGCTCGCTGGGTCAGCCAACCACGCCGTGCGGGCGGGCTTGCCCCCACCAGGAGGCCCCGGGAACCGAACCCGGGGCCTCCCATATGGCAAACGGGAGCCCTACTGATTGAGCCACAGCCGCTTCCCCTCTTATTAACTTCTATTCTTACTCATCTCTATCACCTCTGTTCACTGCATGTGTAAGCCAATTTTAGGCACTAACATGATTCAGGAGTGCATTAGTTCTCCAATGAGGCCATGGGTTGGGTGAGAAAAAGAAAACATCTCTATCTCTTCAGGGAATATACAGCCTTAATGGAGGCATGAACAATCTACTGCAATGGTTGGAAGGAGATTACTTATGGATAAGTCCCTAAATTACCACAATTTTTCGAGAGTCCTGTAAGAACAATTTAAGCTCAGATACTTAAATAGCTCCAGAATGCACTTGGAATATTCTTGCCAATAAAAGAAACCTGATGGTATTATGGCAACAGACGTGCAATTTCACTTAAAGAAAGATTTCCTACTCACCTGTGGTTGCATTGTCATTAGCTCAGATGACACATTATTCCTCTGGAGTTTCACTCACAACCAGACAACAGTAGGTGAGCAAAAGCTGAGAATGTAGAAAGAACCTTCAGACTCAATTCATGACCTTGAATTCCAGACCCACCTGTCATGAATCCCAAATTTTTCACCTGGGATTAACTCCAACCAATCAACAGGAAGATGAAGTATGTTTCAAGAGAAACAGGGAGATGATTCTCCTCTCCCAGGATCAAAATGTCAGAAGACTTCACTTCTCTGACTAATAAAGATGATATGGAATCTTCATTGTACATAAAAGAACATGAAAATCACTGAATTGTATTAATTAATGAGACCATGATTTTCAGAGATTTTCAATTCTGTCCCTTACTCGAAATCATATGGATATCTGACCTATGTTACATCTGGAATTAGGTCTCCACCACCAGAAAAAGCAGTCTGGACATTCTCAGATGTACTTATTCTTGATTTTGCACTATCATTGGTCTCCAACATACATCGCTGTCTTCTGGATTCCCACTCTCATCCTATTCTACCCTGCATGTGATCTTCTGGATACACTTGTTCTAAATCATCTTGGTTCTTCCACATGTGATACCTAACAATGTAACTCACTCAACACTGGGTTCTAGATCTCACTCCCATGGATTTGGATATCAATCAAGAAATGTAAGTATATATTTTATCATGTAGTTATCAAACAGAAGCAATCAATAGCTCCCTTAATGCCAATCTTGACATGAAAATCCCCTGCATCAAAAATATCAGAATTAAATGTGTCATCATGTCATTGCCATGTCCTAAAATCCTCATGGTATTAGGATGCTCAGAAGATATAGGATGAAGGGATATTGTGAGAAATCCTATTTAAACAGCCTGGTATTTTAGGGAAATTATGTGGCAGTTTGAGGTGATTTTATGAATTCCAAAAAGAAAAAGATCATGCTTGTAAATTAATCTACTCCTCTGGGTGTGATATCCTTTGATTGCATTAAATCCAGCTGAGGTGACTTTGATTGCATTACTTATTAAGATTAGGGCTTTTGATTTACAACATCAGAGGGCATGATTCAAACTGAGACCCTGCCCTCTTGTTGGGTCTGATATAAATGGACACTCACTCAAGGAGACGCAAGGGAGAGAAAGCTCTGTCATTTTTTTATCTGGCCATGTGACAGAAAGAAGAAGGCTCAAAGAACTAAAGCCCCAAGGACAGATGAACCATTATGCCTGATACTTTACAGCTGACATTGGGAAGCGAGCAGAGACTGATATAGGAAGCCTTGAAAGGAAAGTCCTATGCCAGAAGAGAGAGGACTTCAAGGAATGAAGCTTCAAGAGGTTGGGACAATGGAGCCTCATGAGGAGAAGGAAGCCCAGAGGGGAAGCAGAGAACAGCCAGATATCAGTGACAATATTATTTCAACATGTGGCAACAGACCATGGTGAGAAAGCAGCTTTAAGTTGCACTTTTTATAGCCTTGTAACATTAACCTCTTACCCAAAATAAATACCTTTTATAAAAGCCCATATTTCTGGTATTTGTATAAGCAGCCCTTCCTTGGCAGATTAATACAGACATTGGTACCGAGAGAAGGTTTTTGCTGTTGCAATTACCAAAAATGCTGGAATGGTTTTTAACAATGGTCAAGAGGTGAGTTACTTGAAGGAAAATACCTAGAGTGCTTTGAAGAGACTGTTGTTAGGAATATGGAACCTGAAGTTAAATCTGAAAGGGCTTAGAAAGAAATGATGGGACTATTATTGGAAACTGGAGGAAATGTCATCTGTGTTTTAAAGTTGCAGAGAACTTAGCAAGATCGACTCCTGATGTTATTTGTAAAAGAGAATTTGAAAACGATGAACTTAGACATTTAGCCAAGAAGATTTCCAAACTAAATGTGGAAAAACTGGCCTGGCTTCCCCTTGCTGCTTATAACAAAATGTGAGAGGAGAGAGAGAAACTTAGAACTCAATTGTTGAGCACAATGAAACCCAGAGACTGATTTTGGAAATTCCAAGCTTCCAGAAAGCAAGCCCCCAGAAGATAGTGGCCCATTTGAGGAATTAACTAAACTTGGAACTTTTAAGTCAGGATTGAAAATACCAGGAAAGACTTGTCAAAAGTCTTACTGTCTAGTGACTTGGACTCCTGCTTCCTGTATATTAAATCAACGAGCTTTTTGAGAGAAATATATGAATAAAACCACTATCAGTCTGGACTAAAAGGGACAGGGAGGGAAGAGATGGAAAGGAGAATGGCTTTCAGAGGAGAGCTATGGAATTTGAGGTCTGGAATAAAGACATCTCCTTGGGTCAAGAGAGGGAGTCTACCCATGTGTATGGAGAACCCCAACCTAAGTTAGTCTTTGCTGTTCCTATAGATTTTATAACAATTCTACTATTGCTTCACTTCACTCATTCAATTTTTCATTATATATTTATTTGTTTGTTTATTCTCCCACTGTTCTAATTGAAAAAAACTTCCCTGAAGAGTAAGTAATATTAGGTGAATTTCCCTTTGGAAATTACTGAAGAATTCTATATCTATGGAAATTGTATTTCCACAATAACTTAACCTGACCTCAGATGGCCAGGGTGCTACTGCCTGCAGGCAAATGAAATACCTTCTGATTTAAAAAAAAAATTTTTTTAATTTACAAAATAAATGTGGACTCTCCTGTCTGGTAAAAATTCTCTCCCTTACTCACCAGAACCCAAACAGAGAAGGTAAAGATCAATGTCTTAATGAGGCTGCTTTCATCACACTCTGAGGTTCTGAACTTCTTTCTCTCTAGAAAAGGCACCATTTCAATGGTTAAGTCTCTTTTATCCAATTGATATCATCATCAGTCCTATAATCCAAAAGCCACACCTTGATTAACTCAGATGACTGTCAAGCTAAATCTAATCAGGACTTGGCTTCTTTAACACAGTATTTTTCCTCAAATTTGGTTAATCATGTAGATGTGATTAAGGAAAACAATTTGTGTCACTGAATTCCTTCTAGAAGTCTCAAAATCAAGCTTTCTGTATTTTCCAAGAGGCCTCACCATCTTATGAAATTTGGGTGTGCTGGGAAAGTCGTCTAGAATATCTATAGCAAGAAGTTTCCTGCTAATCTGTATTTCAAAGCTAGATTAGAATCTATCAATATTTCTTCAGGCTGTAGGCATCAATGTGACTCTACGTAAGTAGAAACATTTGTGTTGAAAAAATATATTCCAGGAAAAATATTTTCATTGGTGTCAAGTGTTTATATTTTACTAACAAGTAAGGGAAAGACCATATCATATACATTTTTTTTCATGTTGGATCTAGCTTATATTCTAAGACCTATAAAACCTTGCAATTTTCAAAATATTAGGGGTTCCAAAAATAAATGATTAAGTTTCATTGTCATTTTCTTATGAATAAGAAGGACTTTAACTACTTTTTAATATTAAAATTATAAAAATATTCAGACATATTTTGAAATATAGAAGAATAAATTATTTTTGCAGTAAAATCAAGCAATGTATTTTCATTTTAGGGACAGATATATTAATACAAAGAAATGTTTTATCTTTTTTAATTCACTCTTCTGAAATTTAAAAATGTTGCAATCTTTCTTATTTTTGTAGCACACATTTTAGGAAATCAATTACACCATTTTCATGGATTTCTTATACAGCTCAATGTGTTTTCACCCTATTTGTCCTACAATGTTCTTGAGGCAAGTGATAGTCTCTTTTTTTTCCCCATAAATCTGTATACATTGAAGGTCAACTCTGAGTTATACCTGTCCAAGGTCATGGAGTCATACTAGCAGGTAAAACATAGAGTCTGGCCATATAGGTTTAAGAGCCACATTAGAAGAACCAATATAAAGGAGAAAATGCAAGAATAGTTTGCATACATAATCTATACTTATTTCATTTCTAGAGATAGAAAATCTCTCTTATAAATACCAATATTTTGAATTAAGAATAGCTGCAAGTTTCTTTAGTGAGCCAATGGACAGGTATGCTTATTCCAACAGGTTTGGATTCTTAAAGAAGAGAAAGATTTTCAAATGATGTGATTCCATTTAAGTTACTGGTGAGAAAACTCTGAGAATCTCAGTTTAGAATTTTTGTTCAGGTCTGGAATTCATATATGAGATTTGGACTGGAAAGTATAAGTTCTATAAGCATAGATGATAAGAAGCCATAAAAGACCCAGGGAAAGAAAAGCAATTAGAGTGAAAAATCATAAAACATTAAAAAGGAATAAGAATACAAAAGAGAAAAAAGAATCAAAAGAGTGGAATCAAATTAAAAAAAAAAAAAGAAATGGGAAAAATAAAATAAAAAACTGGAAAAATGATGAGAAGAAATATAATGAAGACCAACAAGAGAAGATGGAATGAAAGAAAACCAACAGAAGAGGGGAAAATGAAAGACAGAAAAGAAACAAAGAAAGTAAGGAGGAAAAAGAAAGAAGAAAAGAAGAAACAATGAGAAAATAAAGGAAAAAACAGGCCTCCTTCTTAGGCTACCAGCAGCCATCTCAGGCTGCCAGTGCTCACCCTGTAGTCTGCCCTCTGCAGGTAAGGTACCCAGGTTTAGAGAAAAAAAATAGAGAATAAAAGATAAGAAATAAAAATAACAAAATCTCAGTCTGTTTCCTGTCATCAATGTGCATGATGCACCCCTCCCCCACCCCCAGGGAGCTGGTTGGGTACCTGACAACCCACTGGATTGCTCTCTAGATCCCTCCTCTTCCAGGCTCGTTGGGCAACTTATAGCTCAAGGGCTGCCTCTCCCTGTGCTCCTTTCTCTCAAGTTGGTTGGGCTTCTGGTGGCTTGCCTTCTGCCTCTCCTGGTCCCCTTTACTTTCAGGCTACTATCACTTCTGGCAGCTTCCCAGCTGCTTCTCCTGGCTCCCATCTCTCACAGGCTGTTAGGCACCTGTCAGTCCATGACTTCAGTGATCTAGTTCCTTTCTCTCCCAGCACAGGCAGGTGTGACAGCCCACCTGATCAGCTGTCCCCTAACATCTCCCTGGAGCCACTTGAGCACCTGCTGGCATCTTTCCTTTACCCAGGAAAAGGGGATCTGGCCTATACACCCTGTCTTCCCTGCCTTCTACTGCTCTCTCCCTATGAGATAGCTGGGTGTCATTCCCCACATTTGTTTGCCCCACAGCTATCCCACCTCAAGAGCCTGCCAGGCACTGGCAGGCACCCCTGGTTGCCTGGTGGCTTACCTCACTCACAAAGCACTCTGAGTGCTGGTCTTCCAGCCAAATTACTTTCTAAGCTTCTCTATCCTTCTGAGCTGGCTGTGTCTTGGCTTGCTTGCCCTATCTCTCTCCCAGCTTCCCTCTCCCCCAGAAATTGGTACCTCCTCTCTAGCTGTCCTCTCTGATTGCCCTGTGATTCCATGGCTTCCCTTCTGCTAGGTAAACCTGACTACCACCTTGCTGTTTCTGGAGGAACAGTGCAGTCTGCTGTTCCTTACTCTGCCATCTTGGATCTCTCCTCTATAAATACAGATGATAAATGAGGTCAAAAGAATGGAATATATTGCCTAGGTAGAAAGATAGAAGTAATGGGGCTGAGTTCTGAGAAGTTTCAACATTTAATGCTTCAGAAAGAGCTTACATAGAAAGTGAAGCCAGAATTAATCTAAGAGAATGTTGTGACCTAGGAGACTAGGACACAGAGGGATTATAGAAGGGGGAAATCAAGGAATTTTTAAATGAATCTTGTAAGATGAAGAGGCTTTCAGATATTTCACTGAGGTGGAGGTAATGAGCCATTCAAGGGTAGTGAATGTATGTGGAGATGATGTAAACCATAACAGAATCCATTGAGGAATGAATGGGAAGTGAGGATAAACCCAGTAATTGCTATTCTTTGAAGCAGCTTGGCCTCAATTGGCAAGAGTTAAAGTAACTGGGTAATAAAACTCACATACCCATAAAATTTAAATATTTTAAGATAGTACCTTGATATAAACAATGTATGGAAAGTCACAGCTTTAATAACTGGTTCTCATCTATTGGAGAACTCCCACAAATCTAAAAAATAAGATGGGACATTGAGGTGAACTCAATTCTGAGGCAAGTTCCACAGAAAAACAGCACTTTGCTCTTCTGCCAAAGTTTGGAACTCTTAATCTTTGGTTTATAATGGAAAATTCAACATCTATTTGTCTTCCCTTTGGGATAACATTTAATAAATCTAATCAGTGAGCTATTCCAGGGAACAAACCCTGAACAAAGATAGCACAGTTAATGAACATAATCAGGGTGTCAATGAGATACAATTTGTTGACTAGATTTACAAAATAATTAAAAAGTTAAACTCCTCCTATAATGTTGGAAAACAGAGATAGAGCCTTTGAGAAGGATGACTGAAAGGCTAATTAATTAATTAAAAAGTACTTTGCATCGCTTCTCGGCCTTTTGGCTAAGATCAAGTGTAGTAAAAAATACTTCGCAGCTTATTCTATGTAACAGGAAATATTCAAAGCCAGGAAATACAATAGGAACCAGATATACTGGGGCTACATGGACAAAGAATAGAATTCACTAGAGGAAGGCCGGAATTAAAAATAAAGATGAAGAAATATGAAAATTCATGATCGCACTAATGTGACAAAAAAAATGAAACAGGTTACTGAGATGGAGCATGAAGGGGGTGTGTGTTTGGGAGAGGTCACATAGTAGTCTCTAGGACATGTTAAAATTGTTACTAATAACTCTCCTAAGATAATGAGGAGCCTGTTTTATAACTTTGTTTTTGTAGCGCAAAAATTAATATTTACATACCTGTCATAGAGTACTACATAAGTTTATGGTTTTCTTACTAAGAATTGGAGTTTATATTTGAGCGGAATTGAAGGATTTTACTTTTATTAATTTCCTAATTTTACTAGATTTTTAAATCTGAATAGGGTTGCAACTATCACTAGAAAAACATTGTGAGATATCTAACTGTACACTGATTTGTACATGAAAGTATGTTTCCTTTCATTTAAAAAAATATACAATTTTTGTGCTTATGACTATTTGCACATTTAATGTAGACATTTCCAAAATTGCATTTTGTATTCTAAGGGAGTGGATTACAAGAGATTCTGCAAAATGAAATCTCCTGAGAACTATAACAAACTAATGCCTGGGTCCTATCAACTGAGCCCTGGTGTTCCCTAGGTGTTGTAGGTTTGAAAACTCAAGGAGTAATTCCAATAGGCATCAAAGTTTGAGAACAAATGTTCTAACTAATCTGAGATCCCAAACAGGGCCTTGCTACCCATACTTCTGTGGTAGGTGGAACTTCAGCATGAGTATGTCTGGGTGCTTTGTAGAGAAGCAAAATCAAAGGACCCTTCCCAGACTATGGAAATAGGGTTTATGTTTTAACAAGATGCCAGAGGACTCATACATAAATTGAACAATGGCCAGCACTTGTTTCCAATTCTCTTCAACATTCCATATGAAATTTCATAAAACCTGTATCTAAAATGAGAATACTGCCACTAACTCATACCATTCATAGCCAAAGGAATCTCTGAAGAAAAGAGAAAACATATACATTTTAAAGAAAGATTATCTCAGCGATTTTGACTATATTATAATAATTAGCTATTGTGAGTTTGGTGCTAAGCTCCCAGTTTTCCAAAGTCTTTCCTTTGCTTTGGATATTGGCTCAAAATAAAGTATTGTTTGTTGAAAATACTGACTAATAGGGTCAAACCTAGGGAGACAGACAGCAGCTTGCTGTTTTCCACATTTTCAAATGTAACAGTTTCTAAATGTTTTAACTCTTTTTGTGTGTAAATCGCTATGTTTTTATTATATGCATTCATTTTTAAATTAATTTTTCAACAAATACTTAACATATTGACATTTTTGGAAGTCATACAGCAAATCAGCCAAGCCCAATACTTTGCAAATAATTATATCACAATTTTAACTAAATTATTTGTTTGCATCATTGTCCAAATATTATTTATTGCTAAATTTGGCTGTGTACAAATTTCTTGCTTGTAAAATTATTTTTCTTGCATTATTTTATAATTTACCACATTTTCTTTCAATCTAACATTTATGATAACATCCATACCCTGATACTCTGAACAATGCTGCTTTTAACATTGGTGTACAAATATCTGTCCTGGACCATACTTTCAATTATTTTTGGTATATATCTAGAATTAGGATTGCTGTGTCAACTAGTATTCCATATCCAACTTCCTTAAGGAACCACCACACTATTTCCATTCAGCACCTGCATGGTATCTTACTGTGGCTATGATTTGCCTCTCCCCATTGGCCAATGATTTTGAACATCTTTTCACATGTACACATGGCCATCTGTACATCCTTAAAGGATAAATGTCTATTCAAGTTTTTTGCTCATCTTATTTATATATTTGGTTTATATATTTATTTATCCCCCCCCGCCCCCACTGCACCTTTGTTGTTTTTTGCTTGCTGTCTGCTCTCTGTTTATTCTTCTGTTTCAGCGGCACGGTCTTCTCTTTAGGTGGCACTGGGAACCAATCCTGGGGCTTTCTGGAGTGGAGAGGGGCTGCTCAATCTCTTGTGCCATGGCTGCTCAGTCTCTTGTACCACGTCACCTCCCTGGTCTGCTGCATCTCTTGTCATCTCTTTTCTGTGTTTCTTTGATATGTCATCTTACTCTGCCAGCACTGCATATGGGCCAGCACTCCTGCGCATGTCAGCACTCCACGCAGGCCAGCTCTCTGCATGGGCTAGCTCTACACTTAGGCCAGCATGCTTTTCACCAGGAGGCCCTGGGAATCGAACCATGGACCTCCTATATGGTAAGTGGGAGCCCAATCGCTTGAGCCACAGTCACTTTCCAAGTTCTTTGCTCATTTTTATAGAGAACACTTTAGAAATCCTTCTCATTTCTTTCTATGAATTTTTTCCTCTATTTTCTTTCTGGCTACCATAGGACTTAAATTTACCATCCTAAATCCATAAATATCTCATCTGTTTTCATATAAATTTAACTTCAATATCATACACATTCTATGTCCCTCTATCCCAAAACTGTTATGCAGTTATAGTCACAATTTACAGATTTATATAAGTCTGAAACGATTGACTTGTCATTACTTTTCATACATTTATATTTTAGATCTTGTATATGTAAATTGTGAAACTATAACTCCAACCCCCTGAAAAAACAATAGTAATGGCATATATTTTTATGTATGTTGTTTCCTTTAGTGGAGATCTTTATTTCTTCATTTAACTTCAATGTATTTTCTACTGTTCTTTCCTTTCAACCTGAAGCACTTCCTTTAGCATTTCTTGTCAGGGTGATAAAGAGGTGACAAACTCCCTTAACTTTTATTTAAGTAGAAATGTATTAATTCTCCTACAGTTTTTGTCTGATTTTAATTTATTAAATGCATTTTATTTTTTTATTAGAGAAGATGTGGGTTTAGATAACAATCATTCATAAAATGGAGAGTCCCCATGTATCATCCTATTATTAATACCTTGCATTAGTGTTGTAGAATTGTTACAATTCATCAAAGGACATATAAAAAAACATGCTATTAACTATAGTCCATCATTTACAGTAAGTTTCACAGATTCTGTTGCACAGAGTAACATACATAAAATCTATAATTTCTACCTTTAACCAGACACAAATATATAATTCAGTGCTGTTAATTACATTCACAACATTGTAATATCATCACCACCATCCATTATGAAGACTTTACACACATCCCAAATAGAAATGCTGTAAAATTTGAGCCTTAACACCCCATTCCCTACCATTACCCCAACCCATGATAACTATATTCTAGATTCTGAATTATGAGATTTCTTGTTCTAATTATTTCATACCAGTCAGATCATTACAATATTTGTCCTTTGTTGTCTGGATTATTTCACTCATCCCGATGTCTTCATTATTCATCCAATCCATATTGTCATATGAATCAGAACTTCATTCCTTTTTAGGACTGAATAATATTCCATTGTATATTTTTACAGCATTTTATTGATCCATTCATCAATTGATGGAACACTGGATTATCTCCATATTTTGGCACTTGAAAATAATGCTGCTATGATTGTTGATATACAAATGTCTTCTCAAGTCCCTGCTTTCAATTTTTTCTTGTATATACCCAGCAGTGGGATTGCTGGGTCATATAGTAATTCTATACTTAACTTTCTGAGAAACTGCCAAACTCTCTTCCATGTGGCTGTACCATTTCACATTCCCACCAATAATGTATGAGTTTTCCTATTTCTCCACATCCTCTCCAATACTTTCAATATTCTGGATTTGCTTAGTAGGTAAGTGAGAAATGGTATCACACTGTGGATTTTACTTGAATTACCCTAATTGTTAATGATGTTGAGCATATTTTCATGGCCTTTTTGGTCATTTGTACATATTCTTTAGAGAAATGTCTATTGCAATATTTTTTCCATATTTCAAATGGGTTGCTTTTCTTTTTCTTGATAAGCTGAATTATTTTAAAAATATATTCTGGATATTAAACATTCATCAGTGTGGCAGTTTGAGATTAATTTATGAATGCCAAAAAGAGAAAGATTATGTTTTTAAACTAATCTATTCCTGTGGGTGTGATATACTTGGAATGCATTAAATTCAGTTGGATTACTTGATAAGATCACAATAGGGCTTTTGATTGGACTATGTCAGGGAAGCATGACCAGGTTGAGTCTCTTGTCTCTTACTGGGTCTGATATAAACAGAAACACGGAGAGAAATGGACACAGACACAGATAAAGGAAGCCACCATATTTGATCCTGCAATGATGAAAGAAAGGACTCCAATTTCACCCACAACTGAGCTGCAATGAAAGAAGCCCCTGAGAGGTTCAAAGAGCAGAGGCCCAGGGAGAAACGAGCCATATGCCTGACAGGATACAGCTGAATTTGGGAAGAAAGCAGAGCCACTGAGCCTCAGAGAGGAAGCCTGGTAAAAAATAAGCTCTATGCCAGGGTTGCCTAAATCTGCAGAAAGGCAAATACTTTGTCAGGGTTTGGTAGCCATCTTGCTTCACCATGTGGCAGCTGACTTTGGTGAGAAAGTACCTCTTACAGTGCCTCGAGTTGGACTTTTCTCAACCTTGGAACTGTAAGCTTTTACCTCAAATAAAACCCTTTTACAAAAGCCAATCATTTCTGGTACTTTGCATTGGCAGCCCTTTGGTAATCTAAAACAATTGGGTATGTGGTTTCCAAATATTTTCTCCTTTTGGACAAGCTGTCTTCCTACTTTCATGATAAAGTCTTTTGATGCATTAAAGTTCTCAGTTTTGATGAGGTCTATTGTATCTTTCTTGTTCTTTAATTGCATGTGCATTAGGCTTAAAGACTATGAAACCATTGCCTAACCATATCTTAAAGATAGTTCTCCATGCTTTCTCCCAGCTGTTTCATAGTTTTATTTCTTATATTTAAGGCATTGATCCATTTTGAGTTTATTTTTATATAAGAAATGAGATCCAATTTCCCCAGCACCATTTTTTGAAGAGACTATTCTTTTCCCAAGAATGGGCTTGGCTTTCTTGTCAAAAAACAATTGGTCATAAAGTTGAGGATTGATTTCTGATCTCTCAATTGAATTCCACTTGTCTATATGTCTGTTGCTGTGCCAGTGCCATGCTATTTTGATTATTATGGCTTTGTAATAATCTTTCTGATCAGGAAGTATAAGTCTTACCAATTTCATTCTTCTTTTTCAAGATGGCTTTGATTATTAGGGGCTCCTTGTCTTTTCATATATATTTGATGATTGGCTTTTCCATTTCTGCAATATAGTTTGATGGAATTGTGATTGGAATTGAAGTGAATCTGTAAATCACTTTGGATAGAAATGATATCATAACAATAATCAGCCTTCCAGTCTGTATACATGGAATACATTCTATTTATTTAGGTTTTCTTGATTTTGTTTTGCAATGTTTTATATTTTTCTATGTACAAGTCCTATGTAAGCTTGGTTAGAATTTATTCCCAAATATTTGATTCTTTTACTTGCTATCATAAATGGAATTTTTTCTTGATATCTACTTCTGATTGTTCATTTCTTTTTTTTCATCAGAGACATGAGACTTTTATACAAAAATTTTTGTTGCTTACAAAATATATGCAAAAAAGCTAAAAAAAAAAAAAAAAAAAAAAAGAGAGAGAGAGAGAGACACCAAGGCATCATCCTTGCTAATTTTCTTCTATATTGAAAAAAAACACCACCACCTCTTAACTAATGTTTTTATTTTCCTTAAAAAAAAAAAAAAATAGAGCATAGGCATAATTTGCTGGCAGCTTTTGTGGAACAAGCTACGTTTGCACAGTGTCTCCCTTGACTGATATGTTTTGACTTTTCCATGTTTTATACTTAAGGCATGAGTATATATTTTCTTTTCAAAGTGGGTATATTCTCGTTGGCTTAAAAAAAAAAAAGCTCCTTTTGGTGTGGGTCAGGGGCTGAACTGCAGGCTCAGGATCCATCAGGCAAGTTCCAGGGCTTTGGGCAGCTGAGACCTCTCAGAGGTACCCCACTGGGTTGTGGGCATCACTGAGGCCTGCATGGATGGCTGACAGGGCCAGCTGGGGGTCCCCTACCATGCCCAACACCTTCTCCTCTTCTCAGCATTTCAAACAGGCCACTTTAGGGTTCAGGTGGTGTTCTCGTAGTTGCCGCTCCAAGTTCAGGATGACGGGCACCGCCTGGTGCAGAATAAGCAGTTTGGTCTGTGGCTTCTCACTGTTCAGTTGCAGCTGACACATGTGCCCTAGCGCTTTAAAGACCTCGTTGATATCTGGCACATGCAGCCTCTCGCTGGCGTTATTCGCCACCCGGCACTCCTTCTGCCACTTTGCCTTCTGCCCTGGGGGGAAAAGGCCGTCCTTGTCCTCGTCTTTGCTGTCCAGGACAGGGCGAGCTTCGGCTCCTTCTTGTCCTCCTCCGAGGTGTCGGCTGCGGATGCATTCTCCTCGTCCTCCTCCTCTCGCACTGGGGGTGGTGCCCGCCCGCCCGAGTCTGCTATAAGCATCCGGCAGCCGTGGAGGTCAGGGAAGGCACCAGGCTGGCTGGGGAGGGCCACGTGGCCATGCAGGAGGCCGGTGCTGCCGGCGAGGCTGTCCTCCGAGGGACCATCCCCAACCAGACCACTGTGCCACCCCTCTGGCAACAGGACGGGGATGGCGAAGCCCGGGGCCAGCATTGTGTGGCTGGGCAGCAGCCCGTGAATGTCGCCCACGGAGCCCATGGCATAGCTGCGCAGCATGTGGATGGCCTCGTCCAGGCGGTCCTCCATCTTGTTCAGGACATGGAGACCCCTGTCAGAGCTAGGTGATAAGGCACCAGGGGCTCCCACTCAGGGGCACTGCGAGGTCCCTGCCAGGCCCTATGGGGAGCCCATGGAGGTGGACAGGCTGGATGAGAAGTTATTGCTCTCGAGGCCAGCGCCTTTCCAAGCGTGTCCCCAGAGCTGCTGGCTGTGGTCCCGCGTGAGCCCAGGAGGTTGTCGGCCCCGCTGATGGGAGACGTGTGGCTGGCGATGCAGCTGTAGGCAGCCACCGGGCCCAAGGAGAAGGTGGACATGGTAGGGAGCCCGCCGTTCACCTCAGCCCTGTGCAGCTGTGCTTGTGCTGGTGCAGGGCGCCGAAGGTGCTGCTGCCGCCACTGCCCAAGGAGCCGCCATTGCTCGGCGGGAGAGGCGGGGGGATGAGCCACCAACCAGCACAGCCCGAAGCCCGCTGGGCCTGGGGGGCTCCACAGCTCGGCAGAGGGCTGCAGGCTGCCATCTGCCACGTAGAAGGGGGCAGGGTAGGCGCTGCTTGGGGTCTTGGTGGATGGGTAGACTGCGTCCCTGACGTAGTCATCGCCTGAGCTGGGCGGGTACACCGAGAAGGGGAGACCTGGCGAAACCTGGACCTTCTTCGGCTGCATGTCGAGGCCACCGCCGTCTGCAGGTCACCGCCAGGATCTCCAGGGTAGGAGGGGTAGTACTGGAAGCCGGTCTTGGCGCCCGAGGGGGACAGTGGCCCGGGGCTGCTGAGGGCTAGCTCGCCTGGCAGAAAGCCAGCCTGGTTCAAGCCGCCGAAGGCCGTGTCTCTCCCAAAGGTGGTGTATGTAGCCCGCTCACTGCCCTTGCCTGCAAGCCCGGGTCCCAGGAATGTGGACGAAGAGAGGCTGCCGTGAGACTCGCCGAAGTGGGCGCCTTCACCGTATGTCCTGCTAGGGTCGAAGGATGAACTGCTCTGGTCGCTGGCTACCCAGGTGCCCAAAGCAGGGCCACTGCTCAAGACCTGAGCCTCCGAATGGGGCACCGGCCATTGTGGCGAGCCGACCCTTCCCATTGACCACGGGCAGCGGGAACATCAGGCTGAAGTCCAGGAGGACGCTCAGCTCCTTGTCGGAGCCCAGCAGCGCCATTCTTGGTGGCTGCATCATCCTCCAGGGGTGGCGGGGGCCGCCTCGGGCTTAGACACAGCTCTGCTCGGTGAGGCCAGGCCTGCAGCGGGTAGCGGCGGCGGCATGAAGCGGGGCCCCACTTGGACAAAGGGGCGCTGCGGCGGGTCCCTGAGGGTCATGCGTGAACGGTGGTGTGTGGCCCTGGGCCATTCCCTACCATCGCCCGGCCGGCTGGCAGCCGCAGCATGAGCGGTGCCCGGTTCCCGCCGCCCGCGTTGGGTTGTGTCAGCTTCGGCCCGCTATGCCCACAGCTGCCTTTCATTTCTTGTTTGTAGAAATATTACTGAATTTGGGGTTTTGATCTCCTATCCTGCCACATCACAGAATTCATTTATTACCTATAGGTATTTGTCATGGAATTTACAGGATTTTCTGTATATAATATCATGTCATCTGAAAATAGTGAAGCTTTTACTTCTTCCTTTCCAATATGTATGCCTTTTTTTTTTTTTTTCCATTTTCTTTACTAATTCCCCTGACACAAAATTGTAGTACAATGTTGAATATCATTGGTGAGAATGGGCATCCTTATCTTACTCCTGATTGTAGAGGGAAAGCGTTCAGTCTATCAGCATTGGTGGAATGTTATTTGTGCGTGTTTCATATATGCTGTTTATCATGTTGAGGATGTTTCCTTCTATTCCTAGTTTTCTAAGCATTTTTATCTAGAAGGGGTGCTGGATTATGCCAGATGCCTTTTCTACATTAATGAGATGATCATATGGTTTTTATCTCCTTCATATAGTTAATGTGTTGTATTACACCAAATGATGTTCTTATATTGAACCACCCTTGCATACCTGGTATAAATCTCACTTGGTCATGATGTGTAAATCTTTTATTGTGCCATTGGATTTGGTTTGCTAATATTTTTGTTGAGAATGTTTGCAACTATATTCAGAAGAGATACTGTTCTGTAATTTTCTTTTAACATTGTATTCTTAGCAGGCTTTGGTATGATGGTGACGTTGGCCTCATAGAATGAATTGGGGAGTTTTGCATCCTCTTCAATATTTGAGAAGAATTTGAGCAGGACTGGTGTTAATTCATCTTTAAATGTTTTTTAATTTTTAATTTTCCTTTGAAGCCATGTATTCCTGAGCTTTTCTTTGTTGAGAGGTTTTTGATAATTGAGTCAATCCTTTTAGTAGTTATTGATTTTTTGTTTGGTTGTTTTTTGTTTTTTTTTTAATTCTCCTGTTCTTTTGGAGCCAGTGTAAGGAGTTTGGTGTTTGTAGGAATAATTTGACCGTTTCATCTAGGCTATATTATTTTGGGGATACAGTTAATCACAGTATCCTTATTTTCCTTTTTTAATGAATCACTAATATTGGCACTCTTTTTATTTCTAATTTTAGTCATTTATGTCATCTCCTTTTTCTTCACCAGGCTAGCTGAAATTATGTCTATCTATCTTTTGAAAGAAACAATTTATGATTCTGATAACTTTCTATTTTTGTTCTTTTTTTCTATTGTCTATTTTATTTACCTCTGTTCTAATCTTTGTTTTTCCTTCAATCTGTTCACTATGGATTTAATTTTTTCTTTTATCTAGTTCTTTCAATGTTGAAGTAAGTCGCTTATTTTAAATCTTTCTTCTTTTTCTGATATAAACATATAGGGCTTTAAATTTCCTTCACAACATTGTCCTTGTTGCATCTCACAAATTTTAAAATGTTGTGTTTGCAAATTCATTTGCAACCAGATATTTTCTAATTCCCTTGTGCTTCTCTCTTTAATGCATTTGTTGTTTAAGAGTGCACTTTTTTGTTTTCACATGTTTTTGAATATTCCAATTCTCCTTATGTTATTGCTTTCTAGTTTCATTGCATTATGGTTGTAGATACATTGTATGACAAATATTTTTTTAATTAGTTGAGATTTAATTTGTAACCCAACATATGGTCAATCCTGTAGAATGATCTATGTACACTTCAGAAGAATGTGTATTTTGTTGTGGGGTGAATTGTTCAGCACATGTTTCTTAAGTCTAATTTGTTTAGAGTATTATTCAAGTCTTGTATTTCCTCATTGATCTTCTGTCCAGATATTCTATCCATTACTGAAAAAGGTATATTAAGGTCTTCTACTATTAATATAGAGCCATCAATTTCTTCCTTCCCATCTGTCAGTAATTGCTTCATATATTTTGGGACTTGGTTTTTAGGCACATATGTATTTTTAATTGTTACATCTTCTTGTTGAATTGATACCTTATCAGTATTTACTGGCTCACTTTGTCCCTTTAACAGCTTTTTACTTAAAGTCTATTCTAGCTGATATTAGTCTTGCTATCTTAGCTATAATTTGGATAGTATGTTCATGGCATTTTTTTCCCCCATCTTTTCACCCTCAAGCTATATATGTCTTTGAATAAAAGGTGATTTTTTTATATAGAGCATAATACAGTTGTGTTATGCTTTCTCTTTATTCTACCAATTTCTGCTTTTGTCTGGAAATTTTAATCCATTTACATTTTTAAAATTATTTTATACAAGATGTTTTAAATTTCAGAAAATTTATATAAAAAACATAGGGGAGGTAGTTACAGATTTCTTTTAAGATTTATTCCTTGACCCACTGTTTGTCTAAGAGTGTGTGAGTGATCATCTTGTTATAATGTGTTATATGAGTGGGTGGAGACCTACACAATGAGTGGGAAGGAGTTGGATTCCCATATTTGGGAGGACAAATTTGTTCAAAAATAGAGAGGTGGGAGTCTCACAAGAGCATGGGTGGTTCCTAATAGGGGAGGACAAACCAGTGTGTCAAGACCTCAGTGTTGCTTGTAATTATACTCTTGTCATCCAAGGAATGAAGCCAGGGGGTCACCCTAGGTCCCAAGGGGAGGGGGAGGGAGGAATAGAATAGATCATACAGGGGGTATTTAGTAGGCAATGGAAGTGTTCTACATGATCTTGCAATGATAGACACAGGCCATGTTAAATATCATCAAAATTTATAAAAGTCTACGGTCTAAAACGTAAACCATAAAGTACACCATTGGCCATGTTTAGTAGCTATGTTTTTCTATTTGTATATCAGTTTTAACAAAGGTAGCATCCACGTATAAAAAGGTATTAATACAGGAAGGGGAAAAAGGAGAGATGTTGGGTATATGAAAGTCCCCAGTATTCTGTATGTGACTTTACTGTAACCTAAAACTTCTCTGAAAACAAAATGAAAAATAGCAAGACACTGGAGGATAAATGAAAGAAAATGACACTGTACATAAAGGACACCAGATATTGTGGGGATGAAAGGCAAAATGTCAAAAAATTTTCTTTTTAATATTTTTCGTTATTTTTAATATCTCAATCTTAATTTTATTTTTAGTTTTTAAAAATTTTTTATGTATTTTATTTCTTATATAAACCTATCATTATTTCATTTTCCTATTATTAATTAATTTCCTATATTTGGCTATTTTAATGGCTTCATTTTTGAAGAAGCTTTGGATCACAGAAGGGTTATAACTGGGGCAGGGGAGGATCATTGGTGTGGGGTGTCAGTGATGGGAGATACATGGGAGGAAGTTCATCTGGGCATACATATAAGGTATATAAAAATGTTCAAATGTTCACGGGCCAGTGTCACAGTGGGTGGAGACTCACTCAATAACCAAGAGAATATTGAATTCCCATCCTGGAGAGTTCTGCCACATTCTCTAATGGAGCAGCAACAGGCCCCCAAGTGCAGGGCCAATGACTGGCAAAGGAGAATGATGCACTGATAGGCCCTTGATATTGACAACTATGCTTATGAGCCTTTGCTCTTGAAATTGAAATTTAGCCTAGTATTGTGGGGTGCCTAAGAGTTGCCTCCTGAGAGCCTCCTTGTTGCTCAAATGTGGCCTCTCTCTAAACCAAACTCAGCATATAAATGCATTACCTTCCCCCCAGCATGACTCCTGGGGATGAGCCTCCCTGGCATCAAGGGATTACTACCAAGCACCAACTAGCAATCCAAATGGAAAAAGACCTCGAATAAAAAGGGGGGAAAGGTAAACACAAATGAGTTTATATGGCTAAGAGACTTCAAGTGAGTCAGGAGGTCATCCCAGAAGTAACACTTATGCACATTTCAGCAGGATCTCATAGACTGCCAAAGTGGGGCTCCTGAGGACTCTGGAGACACCCAGGTCCTATGGTCAGGGCAGATAGATCTGGAGTTTGGTGCCTTGCCAGTGGTCCCTACTTTGGACTTTGTGCTCCTGAGAGTGACAGAGTTGGACTCAGTTATGGCTTCCCTACACATGGCTCACCAGTCCCTTCTATTTAAAACAAACTTGTTGCTGGAGTTTGTAGGTGTACGTCCAAGACACTCAAGTCTTTGGGTTGTACATGTGCCAGCTGGGCCCGGAACCTCAGCAGAGTTGCAACACCTACTCTACAGCTCAACGGACTCACCCAGGACAAGTAACAGGAAGATGATGATGGACAACGACCATCCCAAGGAACAGAGAGAGCCTGCAACTGTAAGCAAAATAGTCCCATACATTTTCCCCATGGGATATAAACCCTCTCTCAATTAGAGGTAAAGCAGACATCACAATACTAAAATCCTCAGGAGGAGGGAAAGAACTATGGACTAGAGTGGACTTACTGGTATTCTAGTATAGACATATTGTGATGCTAGCAATGGAAGAAATTACAACATTGATGTGAAGCCAGTCGCCACTGGAGGCTTTGGGGGAAGGAAGAGGGAAAAACAGTTGTAATACAGGGGCTTTTTTGCACTTCCTGTATTCATTCAGGTTCTATCCCACATTTTACTCTTTCTTAATAATCAGTCATTTTATCTTAGGACAAAATTATTTTCTGTTTCTTTAATAATAAAAACACATTCCATATACCCTACATACATTACTTACCAAAATGTTGTAAGCAAACTTCTTACAACATACAATTACCAGGATTACATTAATTAACAGGTATTTTATTTTAGCAGTACAGGAAAAACTACTTTCTCCATTATTTTATGAAAAACTAAGATTCCCAATGAAATCAAGATTATCTTCTCCCTGCCACCACTTTAATATGCAGATTGAGGTGGCCTCAGACAGGTCTTCCTGTTATGAAGTTACTTTTTGTTATTTCAATTCAGTTTTTGTTTAATAATGATTTCCTGCAATTAGCCTTTTAAATATTTCAGTTTAAGCAATGCTTTTACAAACTTATAACTATTCATAATCACATAGACTATAGTTATTTCATCTTAAGACAAATTTCACCTTCACAGAACACATTCCCTTACTTAATGCTACCTTCTGCAATACCTTCTACAATTTGCCATATGCATTCAATTTTTGTCCTACATACTTCCATTCTGCTTTTATGAAAAACCAGCCATCTTATCTTAGGACAAAATACATTCCTTTAAACAAACTTATGTAATTTTAGTCAACACTTCCATAAAACTTTTGCTTCTTTTAATATCCATTTCAGTTTCACATTCCTCATCCCATTCTGTGAAGAAAAATAAACTATTCATTTCAATTTAGGCAAAAACAATTTTTTTGGCCATTTGAATAGAAATCTTTTAAGAATTTTCATTTATCAATTTAATATTACCATCTGGAGGTATCAAAATATGCACTGACACTGAACAGACAAACACAAAAAGAGTTGAGATACGCCAACAGAGACATAAAGCTCATAATTTGACTCATAATTCTTACCCCTTTAGTATGGGTGTCTTCAAGCCCTCCATCATTTCACATGTCTAATTTTATTGCTTTTAAGATCTCTTCTGGAATCCATGTTGTCTGTAATATGCAAGCTTTTTTTTGGAAACACTTTTATTAGTTATCATGAACCAGTTAGGATTACTTTAGCAGTATAAATATAGTTAAGCTCTAATTTAGTAGTTTAGACAGACATTTAACGTGTATATTTTAGAAGCCTAACTCTATAGGAGTACACTTACACTTGAAGTTCAAGAGTAAGCTATTGATTCAAACTGAAAATTCCTTTTAACACCTTGATAAAAATTCTGCACTAATTTTATCAATTTGGCTATAGAAGCCTAAACAGATTTAGCATCAAAACAAAACAGATACCAATGTTGCCAAGGTTTCCTGCTCTTCCAGCCGTTTAATTCTATCAGCTCCCACCAGCCCACAGCTACATCATCATGTATTTGTATTTGTGATTTAGCCTTTCCTTGCACAAGCATACATGATTTCCCTCCATTACCGAGAGCATGAGAAAAGAGGCATCCTGATCATGTAACTTACTTGAGATCCTGCCGACTATGCCAAAATGTTTTGCTGCAGGCAGGGAGGAAGACGTTTACTCTCCTCTCAATTAGATACAATTCACCAGTTTTACCCTCACTTAATATCTCAGGGGTTGGGGAGGGGACCCTATTAGTAATTGGTTTTCCTCTTTGAGCTGGACCTGGAAGAAGGCATTAATAGGTATTGCTTTTGCATTGTGCTGTATTATATTAAATTGGTGCTTGTTCACTTAGTGCTATTCATTTTGCGTACAATCTATTGCCAATATTACTGATGTTAGGGTAGGATTTGTCCAAAATGAATATGTAGAATAATTAAACTTGTAGGCACCAGTTTTGAATACAATGCCTTCTGATGATTGATGTTAAATATAAGAGGCACCTGTTGTAAATACGGTGTCTTCTAAGAACTTGTGGATACCTGTTGTGAGTGTAGTACCTTACAAGTCAGTGTTTTTCTTTTCTTCTATCCTTACGACACTGGGAAAACATGTCTGTTGTTTTTCTTTTGTATATATAAATTCCTAATTCTTGGGACAAAAGGATGTACTACAAGAAAATTATTATTAAGAATTGTGAATTCATAAGCTTTCTAATCAATAGTCTTTGCTGTTTCAGCCTAGAATTGTGAATGATTAATTTGTCCTTTGTCCTTTGGAATGTTGTAATGCTGTTATGCAGGCAACCCCATCAACTATTAACTAAAAATAAATGTTTAGAAGGAGCAAGTCACCAGGTGTGATATTTGCACGTCCTGTTTATATCCCCTGTAAAATTAACATTAAGTTAAAGATGATGTGTACTGAAACCTTCATATTCCTGTTTAGTATGCCATGAAGAGAATAGAACAAAAGACCCCTCAAGACATTGCAGGGCTGGTCAACCTCTGCCAGATGGATTTGGTTACTTTCAACGAGCTCATTCCTCATTGAATTGAGGATAGTCCCCAAGCTGCCAGTTTAAGTCTCACCCAGGAGAGGGCACTCTGCCTGGGATCATTTATCCAGTTGGGACTCTGGCTGGCTATTGAAAGGGACTTCCCAGCCTCATGAGAGATGAGATTTTGTGTTTCCCCCCAATTTGGTGAGTGGTTGTATATACTTTCATTCTTTCCCATGTCTTTAGTTGATTATTTTCTTTTGTGATTGTTCAATTGTTATAATCATTTGATATAGCCACAAACTCTTATTTGATTAAGTAAAGTTGCCTTGGCATAGCATTTAGAGTTTTTGCCTCTTCCTTAGGAAAACAGACTAAAGTAGACTTATTGGTATCCTACTATAGACTTATTGTGATTCAAGCAATAGTAGATCCTATATCATTGATGTGGAGGCATTGACCACTGGAGATTCTGAGGGCAGGGAGTGGGAAAAACAGATGTAATACGGGGACATTTCTGGACTCAGAAATTGTCCTGAATGACATTGCAATAATAGATACAGGCCACTATATATCTTGCCATAACCTACAAAATTGTGTGGGAGAGAGTGTAAACTACAGTGTAAACTATATACATGCTTAGTGGCAATGCTCTAAAATGTTTTCATCAATTGTAATAAATGTACCACACTAATGAAAAATGTTGTTAATGTGGGGAAATGTGTGAGGTGTAGGAAGTGGGGCATATGGGAATCCCCTATATTTTTATGTAACATTTGTATAAAGTATCTTTTTAAAAATTAAAATTAAAAAATAAAAATAAAACAAAGAGGACAGTGAGCAAGCAAAGAATAATTTGAAAACCTGAATAGAAAAAGCAACAGAGGTCATGGGAATGAAAGGCATGACAGATGAGATCAAAATCACATTACAGTTATACAATGGCAGAATAAAATAATAGAGGAAAGAATAAGTGATAGTGAAGACAGAATAGTTGAAATTGAAGAGAGAAAAGAAGAGAGAGAGAAAAGAGTGGAAAAAACTGAGCAAGGGCTCAGTGTGTTGAATGATGACATTAAACACAACAACATGCATGCCACAGAGTTCCAGAAGGAGAAGAGAAGGGAAAAGGGGCAGTGGGAAAATGTGGGAGGTGTAGGAAGCAGGGCATATGGGAATCCTCTATATTTTTATGTAACATTTATGTAATATAAATACCTTTTCTTAAAAAAATATATATATATATTTTTTTTTTAAAAAAGAAAAAGAAACCAGGGAGGAGAGTGGTATGATAATTAGGACACTGAAAGAGAAACCTGCCAGCTAAGAATTATGTTTCCAGCAAAACAGTCCTTCAAATATGAAGGTGAGTTTAAAAAGAGTTCAGAAAAAATAATCCACTTTTGCAGGAAATAGTAAAGGAAGCCTTAGAGCTTGAAAGAAAAAGATAGGACAGAGAGGCTAGGAAGAGTGTATAGAAGAAAGAATAGGGGAAAGAATAACCAAAAGAATAAAAAGACAGACAAAATAAGACATGACATATGGAAACCAAAGAATAAAACAGTGGCAGTAAAGAATGCATTTACAGCAATATCATTCAAAGTGAATGGATTAAACTCCCCCAATCAAGAGATATAGGCTAAAAGAATGGATAAAAATACATGAGCCATCCATATGCTGTTTACATGAGAGTCACCTTAGACCCAGAGATGCAAACCAGCTGAAAGGGAAAGGTTAGAAAAAGATACTCCACACAAACAGTAACCAAAAAAGAACAGGAGTAGCTATACTAATATCGCACAAAACAGACTTTAAATGCAAAAATGTTATGAGAGATAGAGGCCATTATATATTAATAAAAAGGACAATCAACCAGGAAGTAATAGCAGTCATAAATATCTATGCACCTAACCAGGGTATCCCAAAATACAAGAGGCAAACTCTGGCAAAACTGAAGGGAGACATAGACATCTCTACAATAATAGTTGGTGACTTCACCACACCACTCATAGCACTAGATACAACAACTAGACAAAAGATCAACAAGGAAACAGAGAACTTGAACAACATGATAACAAAGTTAGACCTGAGAGACATATACAGAACAGTATACCCAAACTCAGTGGGTTATACATTCTTCTCAAATGCTCCTAGATCTTTCTCCAGGATAGACCAAATGGTTCACAACACAAGCCTCAATAAATATAAAAAGATTGAAATTATACAAAGCTACTTCTCAGATCACAATGGAAAGAAACTGGAAATCAATAATAGAAAGAAAAAAAGGAAATTCACATGTGTGGAGGCTGAACAACACTCCTATATAATCACTGGGTCAAAGAAGAAATTGTGAGTAAAATCAGTAAATATATTGAGGTGAATGAAAACAACAATTAAACTTACCAAAACTTATAGGATATAGCAAAAGCAGTCCTGAGAGGGAAATTTATATCTCTGAATGCCAATATTTAAAAAGGAGACAGAGCTAAAATAAAAAAGCTAACTGAACAACTGGAGAAACTAGAAAAAAAACAGCAAACCACTCCTAAAGCAAGCAAAAGAAAGAAATAATAAAGATTAGAGAAGAAATAAATGAAACAGAACAAAAAATCTAGAGAGAAAATCAACAAAACCAAAATCTGGTTCTTTGAGAAGATCTATAGAATTGACAGACACCTAACTAGAATAACAAAGAAAAAGAGAGAGAAGATGCAAATAAATAAAATTAAAAATGAAAGGGGTGAATTTATGAATTACCTCACAGAAATAAAAAGGATCATAAGAGGATATGAGAATCTATGCTCCAACAAACTAGACAAGCTAGATGAAGTAGACAAATTCCTAAAAATGAACAAACAACCTACACTGATGCAACAAGAAACACAAGTACTTAACAAACCAATCACAATTAAAGAGGTTGAATCAGTCATCAAAAATCTCCCAACTAAGAAAAGTCCAGGCCCAGATGGCTTCACAGGTGAATTCTAAGAAATATTTTGAAAACAATTAACACCAATCCTGTTTAAACTCTTCCAAAAAATTTAAGAGGAGGAAAATTTTCCCAGCACATTTTATGAATCCAAAATCACCCTAATATCTAAGACAGATAAAGACACTACAAGGAAAGAAAATTATAGACCAATCTCTATAATGAACATAGATGCAAAAATTCTAAACATAATACTTGCAAATAGAATCCAACAGCTTATTAAAAGACTTATACATCATAACCAAGTGGGATTTCTTCCTGGTATGAAAGGCTGGTTCAACTTAAGAAAATCAAATAATGTAATACACCACATTGAAAAATTGAAGGAAGAAACCCACATGATTATCTTGATCAATGCAGAAAAGACATTCAGCAAAATCCACAATTCTTTCTTGATAAAAAACACTTGAAAACATAGGAATAGAAGCAAAATTCCTCAATATGATAAAAGGCATATATCGAAAACTCACAGCCAACATTATACTCAATGGGGAAGGTTGAAAGCTTTCCCTCTAAGATTGGAAACAATACAAGGATGCCCACTGTCACCATTGTTATTCAACATTTTACTAAAAGTTCTAGCTAGGGCAATTAGACAAGAAAAAAATTAAAAGGCATCCAAATAGGAAAAGAAGAAATAATACTCTCACTATTTGTAGATGACATGATCTGATATTTAGAAAATTCTGAAATGTCTATGACAAACCTACTTGAGCTAATAAAACAGATCAACAAAGTGGCGGGATACAAGATCAACACACAAAAATCAGTAATGTTTCTGTACACAAGTATTGAATAATTTGAGGAAGAAATCAGGGGAACAATTTCACTTACAATAGCAAGAAAAAAACTCAAATACTTAGGAATCAATTTAACCAAAGAAGTACTGGACCTATATGCAGAAAACTACAAAACAATGATAAAAGAAATTTAAAAAGACTTAAATAATGGAAAGATATTCCATGTTCCTGGATTAGAAGACTAAATATTGTTAACATGTAAATCCTGCCCAAACTGATTTATAGATTCAATGCAATATCAATCAAAATTCCAACAGCCTACTGACATTTATAGAAAAAGAAATTACCAGATTCATTTTGAAGGGAAAGTGCACCTGAGGAGCCAAAAGCATTCTAAAAAAGAAGAGTGACATGGGAGGAATTTCACAGCCTGACCTTGAAATATATCACAAAACTAGAGTGGTCAAAACAGCTTGGTATTGGCATAAAGACAGACACATCAATCAGTGGAATAGAGTTAAAAACCCAGAAATAAACCCTCACATCTACAGCCAACTGGTTTTCGACAAACCTACCTACCATGTGAACAGGACACAACTGTCCCCAACAAATGGTGCTCGGAGAACAGGGTATCCATAACCAAAAGAATGAAAGAGGACCCTTAGCTCACTCTCTACACAGGAATCATCTCAAAATTGATCAAAGACCTAAATGTAAAAGGCTGGACCATAGAACTACTAGAAGAAAATGTAGGGAAACAAAGACTGCATGGTAGATGGTGGTTTCTTGGACCTTACACCAAAGCACAAGCAACAAAAGAAAAAATAGATAAATGGACCTCTTCAAAATTAAACACCTTTGCACCCCATCAGACTTTGTCAAAAGGGTGAGAAAGCAGCCAACTCAATGGGAGAAAATACTTGGAAATCCCATGTCCGATAAAGGTTTAATATCCAACATACATAGGGAGATGCTACAAATCAACAATAAAAACAAATGACCCAACTATAAATTAGGTTAAAGACTTGAATAGACATTTGTCCAAAGAAGAAATACAAATGGAGAAAAAATAGATTAAAATATGGTCAATGTCACTAGCAATTATGGAAATGCAAATCAAAACAAGACATCATTTCACACCTATTAGAATGACCACTATTAAAAAGTCAGTGAACTACAAGTACTAGAAAGGATGTGGAGAGATAAGAACACTTATTCACAATTGATGGGAATGCATAATGGTATAGTCACTATGGAGGACTGTTTGGCAGTTCCTAAGGAAGTTGTATATAGACTTGCCATGTGATCCAGCAATTCCACTACTAGGTATATACCCAGAAGAACTGAGAGCAGTGACACAAACAGACATCTGTAAATCAATGTTCACAACAACATTACAATTGCCAAAAAATGGAAACAGCCCAGTGTCCATCAACAAATGTTTAGATAAACAAATTATAGTATATACACATAATGGAATACTATGCAGCAGTAAGAAGAAATGAAGCCATAAAGCATATGACAACATTGATGAACCTGGAAGATGTTATATTGAGTGATGCAAGCCAGACAAAAAAGGACAAATTCTGCATGATTGTCCTACTATGAACTAAATATATTGTGTAATCTCATGTAGTTAATAACTTGAATATGAGTCACTATAAAATAAAATGAGGTTAGAAATGGAAACCTGAGGGCTAACTTGTGCAGAATTGGTATAAAGATATTTGTTAATCTTTTGAAATGAATAGAAAAGGTGAAAGCCCAACATAAGGTCTGTAACTAGCAGCAGTATTATGTGGTTATGAAAGGGGTTTAAAGGGAAAGTCTAAGGTCATGTATATTACTAAAAGGAAAGATAAAAAAATGTGACATGCAACTGTATAGCATAGTAAAACCATGTGTGAAATATGAATATGGGTAAAATTGCATATATAAGTCTGTTTTTCTTTGAAATTGAACAAATATGTTAACACTACAAGATGTTAATATCAGATAAAAAAAACATTATACTCAGTGAAAGAAACCAGACACAAAGTACTACATATTTTATGAGTCCATTTATTTAAAATTTAAATATAAATAATTTATAAAGATGAAGCTAGATTAGTGGTTACATAGAACTCGGGAAAGACAGGTAAGGGGTGTGGAGTTTTTCCTTTTGGAGTAATGAAATTGTTCTAAAGTTTTTGTGGTGATGGATGCACAGCATTGTGATTATACTAAAAACCACTGATATGTACTTTTGCTTGATCATATATATATGAATAGTCTCAATAAAACTGCTTAATAAATAAATAATTGTTGAAGAATAGTCAGAAATAGCAGCTATATAGAGCAGGGGAAACAGATTAAGGGGTGAAGAATTTTCTTGTTAATTTGTGCTTTATTATTATTATTATTGAAATAATGAAAATGCTTTAATGATGATTGAAGTAATAAATGCACAACTATGTGAGTATATGAAATACAATTGATTGTACACTTTGGATGAATTGTATACTTTATTAGTATTTATCAATAAAATTAGTACGTTAATACCATCTGTCTTTCCTCTGGAGTCAGTAAAGCATTCAGTAACGCCCAAATATTTGCCCAATTAGGTGTGTGTGTGTAGCAAAAATAGTTACAAACAGCCTCCTCATTTGTTCAGGATCTTCTTTATAGCCAGGGGTGGTATTTTTCCAATTTATTAAATTAGAGATTGAGAATAGGGTGTGTACCTGCATGAATCTTCAAGACTGTCCTTGATCATCAACTTCTAAAGGGACTTGGTGCATTGGGAATTGCCCTGCCTCAGAAGAGGCTGCTCTCTGACCAAATTGTACACTGCTGTGGGTTTGGAGTGGGGAAGCTGTTGCTCTGGCAACACCCTCTCCTGGATCATAGGGAGGTGCTGGAGGTGCTGGAGGGGCATCAGGAGCCACCACTGAGCCCACTAGAGGTGGCAGAGGAAGGAAGAGAATATCATCTAAGGGTTCCCTCACTTCATCTCTAGAGACTCTTGAGGCACTTTCTTTTGGCTCTTTAAAACTAGCAATTTAAATTTTTTCAAGGCTTCATGGTCATTGTACAACTCTAAGAAAATTTGAACATGAGGTACCTCATCGCATTTGTGATTTTTTTTTTTTTGCAAAACAAATCTAATTGCAAAATAGAATTAACATTTAAAGTCCATTCTGAAGCCATTCTTCACCATCTTCCAATATATACTGTAGCCAAGTAGTATTACAAAAGAAAATCCTTTTCTTTAGGGGATTCCCTCCAATTTTTGACCAACTGTCTAAAACACACCGCAAGGGAGACCCAGCCAGCACATTCGGAGAGTTTCCCATGGCTAGGCAACACCAACAGCAGTCACAAACACAGAACATCAAGAACAGGAGCTCCTCAAAATCAGTAAGTTACCCAATTTCAAATTTTAAAAAATGTGAAATCAACAGGGGAACCCCAAATCTAGGATAATAGATAATGGGACTCAAACCCACCAGGTCTGTTATTCATGACCTCAGATCAGTTCAAATTTCAGCAGTCTTCTCAGCATGAACGGACTGACAAAACCAATGCAGCAGTCCCCTCAGCCTGAGCAGACTGATAAAATTAAAGCAAGCACACATCACAACAGAAGAAAATTTTGACACACTTACCTAGTATAGGTAAAGACTCAGCTTCAGAATCAACTTCATGGGAATGGATGTAGCTCAAGTGGTTGAGTGAGTGGTTGAGTGCCTGCTTTCCATGTACAAGATCCTGGGTTCCATCCCTGATACCTTCTGAAACAAAGGAAAATAAAGAATAACCATCACCCAAAGCACCCAGTGTTCACACACAGTAGAAATTATGCCCACTACGGCCATACCACCCTGAACGTGCCCGATCTCATCTGATCTCGGAAGCTAAGTAGGGTCAGGCCTGGTTAGTACTTGGATGGGAGAAATTATGCCCAGAACCTCCAGCCTTGGTCCTCCAGGGAAATCTCTGGGCAGCTGCTAGGCACAGAGCTGAGGGGTCCAATTTGCCACATGGCTGATGAGACCCAAATAGGGACTGCTCCAGGGAGAAGGCACATCCCTAGAGCAGCATGGCTCCTTCTGGCTCACCAAAATTTGTTACCATAAGCATGGCTATGTCCAATAGATGGGCCTGCATGACCTGGCACTATACAAAGGAGAAACAAGTCTCTCAGTGTGAACATGATTTATTGTGAGTGCACAAGTAAGGAACTGGAGTAATGTTCCCAAAAACCAGTTCAAAGTGAGAAGAAGGGCTAAGGTTTTTATAGCAGAAAGAGGATTTGAAGATCAAGTGATACCTGTCAAGTGGATGATGACTTTAGAAATGTTTTTACAGGGTCTCTTGAGAGGGATGTGAGCAAATTTCTTAATCCTGATTTATCTCCTATATGTCAAACTCCTGTTTGATGTCCCAGTTCTGCAACTTTTATCCCAGGAAGTTACAGATTTCCTGGGTTATAAGGTGCTCTTGGCACCATTCTGTGGTTTTGCTGAGATGTTATCTTATTCCTGGCCTTTCTGGAAGAACTGGGGAGGTCTGGTTATTTTCATTCTAGTAACTAAGAACAAAGAGTAAACTACTAAGATTAGGTTAATAGAGGGAGTGGATGTAGCTCAGTGGTTGAGCACTTGCTGCCCCTGTATAAGGTCCTGGGTTCAATCCCTGGTATCTCCTAAAAAAATTAAGTTAATAGAAAACCAGTTCAACTAGATCTGGCAACAGTATTTGAATCTTTCAGAGCTGCTAAGGAAAAGAAATTTTTAAAAAGCCCATTTTCCAGCTATCAAAAGCACCCAGTGTCTGCCCATGGCTGAAACATTGCCTGTAACCTGCTTCCCTAGTCCTCCAGGGAAATCCCCAGGCAGCTGATGGGCATGGAGCTCAGGGACCCAGGGAAGCCCCACAGCTGATGAGACATGGATAAGGGCTGCTCTGGAGGGTTGTGTCCCAGGGCAGCATGGCTCCTGCTGCCTCACTCAAAATTGTTACGATAAGCATGGCTATTTCCAACAGAAGGGTCTGCTTACTCCAGCGCTACAAAGAAGAAACATGTCTATCAGTGAAACGGTGATTTATTATGAGTGCACAAGCAGGGAACTGGGGGAATCTTCCCAAAACCAGCTCCCTGTAGGAATGTAAGTTGGGGTTTTAGATGCTGGGAAGGAAATAAATGAAAAAAAAAAAAAAAAAAAAAAAAAGAACTGAAGGCTAGGTGGCACAATTTTGCCAGATCAGCAAATATGCAGGATGTCTTCAAGGGTCTTCTAGTAAGGAACAGGATACACTCCTTAATTTTGTTTTTTCTCCAGTACATCAGCCTTATCCTTGTGGTTAATTAATCACAGTTCAGAGACAGATCTTGATGTGTCTTGATCTTGATCTTGTTCTTGATGCCTCCTAAATTCAGGCCTTCCATAACTCCCTTTTCTGCTGACCACACTGGCATGTCTGGCCTTTGGTCCTTAAGTGGGATGTCATAGATTTAGTGAGCCTCAGGGTGCCCACCTGTTCTGATGCTATTTGTTCTGATGTTGTCTTATTCCTGTAAGTGGAAGTGAGAAGTTCTGGCTAACATCTTAAGTACAAGATGTTAACAAGCTCCTGAGGGAAGGTTAATGGACAGCCATGTCCTCTACTTCTAGGAAGGAGTATTACAGATTTTATAGCTAATTATGTGGGGAAAATTCTTAATATACAATTTTCAAACTACCACAGTTACAGTGCCAATGATAGTTTCAAATAAAAGGGGTAAAAGAATCACAAGTAGGGAAATTGTCATCATATATTTCAAGGTAAGACTCCTCAATGGGGTCATGATTTCATGGACCTTACCTATAGCGTCTAGATGTCTCTAGAGCCATCTCTTCTGCCATTTTGTTAATTAGTCTTTGTGAATGTTATATCCTTGTTTGATCCTCAATTCTTCAACTAATGCCTACTTATTTATTTGTGTTTTTGTATTGTACCACTTTGAGTCCCTTCTTATTTCTATCTGGATATACTTATATATTTTCCTTGTGTTTACCATGGGGTTAAAACTTAATACCCTAGTATATATAACAATAATATTTGATATTTTATTGTTATTGTTATTAATAGTTTTCTGTCCCAGAAGCTCTTGCTGAACCTAGGGCTTTCCCATTCATACCCTCACTATGAGAATTAAGAAGTCTGAGCTGTAAAATATTTTATCAATTTAGAAAAATTTTCATGGAATTTGAATAGAATTATATAGAAATATTTGTGTAAAGAGTATAATATGCCAATCATAGAAAAAGGAAAGGGCATAGTTAACAATTTTACAAATTTTCTAAGTAGTATCAAACATCTGCATACTAATGACTGGTCCTGGAAGTAATAATTCTAACAAGAGCAAAAAGCTCATAGGATGAATTGAGGAAAGAACAAATTTTATGAATAAATTTCCATCTGTAATACTAGATAATATGAATTGTTATTAAAATAGCTAAAATAGATCTCATAATTTAATCTATGTAACCAACAAAATATTCTTCATAAATTATATAAGAAGGATGGAAGTGAATTTGATAAAATGGAAAAAGGAAACATTTGAAATAATCTAATGTGCCCCTATAAAGCATGGTACAAAAATATACTTTTTATACTTGCCTACAAAAGTGACTTACTGTTGAAAATTTACTGTCATTTCTATTATTTAAATTATGTAGTAAATAACTTTAACCTGGAAACAAGGATTCTAAGCATTCATAAATTTATTCAGTTTGGATTACATGTTCTCTTTTTTTGTCCAATTGTCAACCATCTCAGTTCAGGTTTTCTGAAAGGGTTTGGGTCAGTGAACATTGATAGCTTAGGAAACCCCCATATATATCCACTTTATTCACCAGCATTCCTTGGTTGGTCATGGATTTATTCAGAGCTCTTCCATTATTTCATCACAGTGGTTCCCTTCAATAATAAGCCCAAAACTCGGGCTTTAATAAATAACAAATACTCAAATCAGTGTCTACTATTCTGTCACTAAATTTTCTGAACCTTTTCCTATGCCAATTTCTGATGTCAAAGTTAAGATACATAGACTTGATACTTGAACATTTGAAGTTCATTTTCTGGGGGAGGAGGCTGTCAAGAAAAGTGCATTGGGAAGCGGCTGTGGCTCAATCAGTAGGGCTCCCGTTTACCATATGGGAGGCCCCGGGTTCGGTTCCCGGGGCCTCCTGGTGAAGGCAAGCCCGCCCGCGCGGAGTGGTTAACTGACCCAGTGAGCATGAGCAGCAAGGGGGGGATAAATGAATAAATAAATAAAATCTTTAAAAAAAAAAAAAAAAGAAAAGAAAAGTGCATTATTAGTGGTAAGACTTTGGTAGAAACAGAAGTTTTGGTAAACTTTAGATAGGCACCATATTGGACTTGAATATTCAAGGAAGGCTTCCAAATTGTTGATAGTCTAGTATCTGAAAGACCATGCTGGATGTTGTTTCAAGGTTTTTTCAGCAATAGGGATTTCACTGGTAAGTTCCTAATGCTGTTATAGAGGTAGGAATCTCCTATGTTACCTCAAATATCCTAAGGAAATGGAATTAACAACATTATAAAACACTTAGACCTATGAAACATATAAAGAACACACCACACAATGGAAGAATATACATTCTTCTCAAGTGCACATGGGATATTCTCTAGGGTAGACCATATGTCTGGTCACAAAAAGCCTAAACATTTTAAAAAGATTAAAATATGTTCTCTGACCACAACAGAATGAAAGTAAAAATCAATTCCAGAAGGAAACCTGGAAAACTCATAAATATGTGGAAATCAATAACAAATTTCAAGCAACCCGTGGGTCAAAAAAGCACAAGGAAATTAGAAAATACTTGAGGTGAACAAAGACCATAACACAATATACCAAAACTTATGGGATGAATTGAAAAGAGTGCTCAGAGAAAAAAATTTAGGTGTAAACACTTAATAAAGATGAAAAACCTTAAAACAGTAACAAAAAACCTAACTCTATATCTTAAGGAACTATAAAAAGAGCAAACTAAAGCCAAAGTTAGAGAAAGAAGTAAATAATTAGGATTAAAGTGAACATACATAGAACAGAGAAGAGAGAAAATAAAAGAGAAAATCAACAAAACTAAAAGATAGTTCTTTCAAAAGATATAAAAAATGTTGGAAATTTTAGTTCAACTGAAAAGGAGAAAAATAGAAAAAGCATAAAAAACTGAAGTCAGAAATGAAATTGTGGACATTATTGACTATAAAAATTAAAAGATTGTAAGATGATACTATGAAGTATTGAACACCAAAAAACTAGATAACTAAGATGAAATGGCAACATTACTAAAGACACACAAAATACAAAAACTGACTCAAGAAGAAATAGAATATCTTAACAGAAAAATAAGCAAAAAGAGTGAATCAGAAATCAGAAACCTCCACAAACAGAAGTTCAGGAAAAGAGGGCTTCCCTGTTAAAATCTATACATTTAAAGAAGAATTAGGAGCAATCCGTCTCAAACTTTTCCAAAACTAGAAGAGAAGGGAATACTTCCTAATTCTTTGAGTCCAACATTGTCCTAGTATGAAAGCCAAACTAAATACAATTATCCCTCATGAACATAGATTCTAAGATCCTCAACAAAATACTAGCAAACCAAATCTAGCAGAATGTTAATAGAATTACACAATATGACCAAGTAGTATACAACTTAAGAAGGCAAGGGATGTGTCAACATAGAGAAATCAACCAATGTAATACTCCACATTAGTAGATTCAAAAAGGAGGTCATATCATTTGATTCAGAGAAAGCATCTGATGAAACCCAACATCATTAATGATAAAAACAATAAACACGCTAGGAATGGAAGGAAACTTCCTTAAGCTGATAAAGGGGATTTATGAAAAATCTACTGCTAGCATCATAAACAATGAAGAAAGTCTTATTCTTTCCTCCTAATATCAGAAATAAGACAAGGGTGCTTTTTTTTTACTTTCTGCTATTAAACACTGTACTGGATATTCTTGTCAGAGCAATTTGTCTATAAAAAGAAATAAAAGACATGGAAATTGGAAAAGAACTAAATGATCTTGTATACAGAAAATCCTATAGAATAGACACACATGCATCCACTTAGACTTACGCACACACCCACCCCTAACTATTAGAACTAAAAAGTGAATGAGATAAAGTTGCAAGGTAAAAGATTAACATGCATAAATCAGTTGTATTTATGCATGCACATTGTAAGGAATCCAAAAAGAAAATTAAGAAAATAATTTATAGTGGCATCAAATAGAATAAAATTGCTAGGGACTAATTTAACCAAGCTCTGCAAGATTTGGATACTGATATCTATTAATATACTGCTGAAATAAATTAAAGAGGACCTATATAAATGGAACGACAACCCACTTAATGGAATGGGAGAGTTATTATAATTAAGGTGACAATTCTTCCCCAAAAGATTTAGAGATACTAGGCAATACCTATGAAAATCCCATAGCCAATTTCTAAAAGAAATGTAAAAGCTAACTCTTGAAATCATGGAATTATGACACCCAGAAAAGATGAAATTATGCTGAAAAAGAAGAACAAAACTAGAGGATATCTAATTCTATATTTAAAGCATAAAACACATCTACAGTTACTAATTTTTCAATATACATGGCACCAATGTCTTACACTCAGAAAAGGGGAAGTGATTTCAGCATTCAGAGAGAGAATTCCCATCTCTACCTCATATAGCCAGTGTCTCCTGGAAATTCATCAAGGACCTTCATCAGAGCCCCTTAATTGCAGCCTGCCTTTCATAATTTGGACTTGTGCATCCCCACAGTCACATTATAGAATTTATAAAATCTCATGCTATTTACAGATATCTCATATTGGTTCTGTTTCCCTACAAAGCCCTAATACACTCTTTAAATGATATAGAGGTACAATGCAATATATATCAAAATCCCAAAGGCCATTAAAAGAAAAGTAATGTAAAAGCTGACCCTTAAAAAATGGAAGTATAAGAGACCCAGAGTAGTTAAAAGATAAAACCTAGAAGATACCCAATTCTCTTTATCAAAGCATAATATAAATCTATAGCAATTAAAATAGTGTGATATAGGCATAAAATTGAAGAGAAATGTTGAAGTAATTGTATATAAATGTTCATAGCAGTATTATTTACAGTAACAAACAAGTGGAAAGAAACAAATACCCATCACCTAATGAATGGATAATCAAAATGAATTTTATCCATACATTGGAATTTTGTTCAGCCACAGAAAGGAACAAAGTAATGGTATTAATACAAGCTATAATGTAGAAAACTATTGAAAACATGCTAAGTAAAATAAGCCAGATACAAAAGATCACTTTGTAAAAAGATTCCATTTATATGCAATATCCAAAATAGGCAAATCCATGAAGACAGGAAGATTAATGGTTAACAAGGACTGAGGGCTGTGGGGAATGTGGAATAACTCCTTTATGGGTAGGAGGTTTCCTTTGGAGTTAACAAAAATGTTCTGAAATTAGATAAAGCTGATGCACAACATGGTCAATGTACTCAATGCCACTGACTATAGTTTTCAATTGGTTAATTTCCTGTTAAGTGAATTTCACCTCAATTAAAAATGTACAGATAATGTCAAGTACTGAAAGTGCATGAGATTTTATTCAAAGAAATTCATTTTTCTCCAGAATTTGAAACATATATTTTTATGTATAATGTGAATATAAACATCAATATTTCTAAATTTTAATGAACATTTATATTCACTTATTTCCTTTTCATACATAAATGATACCATATTCAGAGTAAAATAAAACAAAAATGTCAAATTAAAAGGAAACCTTCAAATTCTTCTCAAATATTTGTACAATTCAGTTGTGATGAGATGGCAATAAAAGTATGTCCTGCACTGTTATGTACTATAATTTTTATATAATTTCTATAAAAACATGTATAAAATTGGCTTCCAATATTCTTTCAGATAAATACTAACATTTTTATCTTGTTCTAGAGAATCTTACATAGTTTCTACCCTACCAATCCCACCCTCCATTTTTTATCCCAGTAAACTATTGAATTTTTTCACATCATTAGGCCTGTTGAAATGTTCATATTTATTCATCTTCCATTTATTTTTATCTCCAGATTTATTTCAGAGAATTTCAGGCTTTTATCTATAGAGAACCAGTGTAATAGGATCCCTAATGAATCTCCAGGACCTGGAATCTTTCTTAGTACACATAAAGAAATTATGAATGAATAAAGAAAAGAATGACTCTTCATAATTTCTCTTCTCAATAGAGTTACATATCCAACATACTCTGAGAGTTATAAGTTTGAACTTATCTTGTAAATCCAATGAAGATGAACAATGTGTGTCTCACAGAATGAAGCACTGATAACATTTATTATCTGTGTAATAAGGGTATGACCCCTGGAATATAGTCCTAACATGGTTTGACTGTTTTAAAAGGGAATGCAAAAATAGAGGTTATAGCCACCTGAGAAGAATTAACGGGACAGAGCAGGACTTTGGGAAGAGAGGAAAATGCTGCTTTCTTTTGCAACTGGTCTCAGAACCTAGTTGACCTCTCCATTTCTTCCAATTTTGGGGTTCTGGTGAGTTCCCCAAACAATAGATGTGAGCAGAAAACATTTACTTACACTTTTATAAGTCCTGACAATATTCAAACTGTTTTTTATACCAAAGAAATATCTTCCATTTTATTGTATCAACTTTTTCACCATTCTCATTTCCTATTTTTCACTATTTGTGTCCCTTACTGAATTTTTATTTATATCTATTTCATTACTTTTAACTGCATTGTCCAAGATTCTGGGTCTTTTCTGTTCAATACTGTAAGCAATAGACATATGTGACTATTAAATTTAAATTAGTAAAATTTACATAACACTAAAATTTCAGAGCTCTAGTAGCACTAACCAAATTTCAAGTGCCCAGTAGCTATATGTGACTAGTGACTTCTCTAAAAGAGTGTGGAGATAGAGAACACTATCTTCATTGCAGAAAGAACTACTAGGTATAACTAAGCATCTTTAAAAATAGTGAAAAAAAAAAACAAAAACACATTCTCTGTGGATTTACTCATCTGCAACCATTGTCTATGATTTATCTATTCTGGATATTTCATATAAAAATACAATATGTAAAAAAAAAAAAAAGAAAGAAAGAACTACTAGGAATGTTGATCTGAAACTTAGATATTTCTTCCATTTTTGCCATTTATAAGTGATTTATTTTTTGCTTTTTTATTAATTACCTTCTATGTCTGCACGCCAATAATATTTAATTTTATTTCTTTTTAAGGTAGGTACATGGAACATGGAACATGTAATTATTTATTTTAATCTATATAAGTATTTTGCACACTATAAGACCGATACCTCAAGAATATTGGTTTACTTTTGTGAATCTAGTGATTTTATTAAATGTATTCAAATATTGCAATTTTCATAATATACATTTTATTTGTGCCAAGACTATTTAGAAGGGTTTTCCCCCTTAATTTTCAGTTCATAGATTATTTTTTCCATTTTTTCATAAGTTTCTCGTTTTATTTCCTTCTAAATAGGGTATATTGGTTATCCCTTTCAAATTTTTGAGGTTTTCCTGCATCCCACTGTATGAAACATTTGTATGGTGGGTCCATGAATCTTTAAAGGTAGACAGTTTTCAGGTTGCAGTACTTTAATATAGACCCTGTTGAAAAATTGTGTAAATTATTCTAAATTCTTTTGAGAAAGTAATAAGGGTTTTTATCAAAAAACAAGAAGAGATACAAGCCTATGAGATGATATATAAGTTACATAGGCCTGAGATGGAGTCCCTCATGCTTAGTCCATGTCAGAAAACCAAAGCTTAACTAAGTTCCTGTCACTGTAAGTGCTTCTATCCCTGAACCTGAATGCTGAGAACAACCAATCATAACTCAACAGATCCTTTTTCTTCTGTAGCTTAGTTCCTCTAAGTCAAGGTGAAGCCAAGTAAGGAAAACTATCCTGTGTTAATAAGTTTATTTTCATAAAGACTACCTAATTCTGCCTATAGAAGCCTTCTTGCTGTCACTCAGAAGTTCTGAGTTCCCTTCCATTTTATGGATTGTATGTTGTCCAATTCATGAATTGCTTAAAAAAGATGTGAGATCCAGAAAATTAATTTCTTTTGGTTTTTGGTTTTTTTTTTATGGCAGTTTTGGCTATAAGGACAGAATCCAAAGGTGACTGCTGATGGCTAGAGATAAGAAGACAGACAAAAGTGCCTGCTGAAACTTTGTGTTTTCTTTAATCCCCACCATCTCCAAGGTTCATGGACGAGTCCCTCTCAGATCAGAGCTCCACTATTTTTGAGTCTGAGCTCTCTGATTTCACTAGCTCTCAGTCCAAAGGTTAGTGAGTTAGTCTTATTGATGAAAAGTTAAAATTTTGAGCCTGGGTCCCTAGCCTTTTGATTTCTGCTACTGCTGGTTTCTTTGTCAGTGCACAAGGTAAGAAGCGAAATGATAAAGACGGTATCCTCATCTTTATCTCAAAATTTTGATTCTCTACACTCTGGCACTCTGCCATATTACATGTTTAAAATTTATGGGGCTGGAAGCTTTATCAATCTAACAAAATGGCAAAATCTCACCAAAGACAACCTGAAATTTCCATGTCCATTTTGGGGAATATTCAATTACACAAAATGACTCATCACTTTAGAAAAGAAACTCTCAAACTAAACAGCTGAATGGGTTGCCCACTTGACTCAGAATTTACTAAGATAAATTCCAAAACTCCAAAATAGTTTGATTAAAGGACTTTTTGCAAAACACAAATGAAAAATTGTAAGCTCATGGGAATTCTATATTTTCTTTATTTCTATATTTTTGTGCCTGATAAATACCCCAATTTATTTTTAATTGTAGCTATAAACTCTCTATTTGTGACTGCCTGTATGTTTGATGTATGATATATAACTACTTCTTAGTGGTGTTACCAAAATAACTGATGAAATTCCTTTAAAGAGCTCTATTCAAGTTGGATTAAAGATAAATAAGCACGTATATAAATTAATATACCAATAGTTCCAGATTAAGGAAAACAAACTTTTAATATTTCTGGTGAAAACATTGAACTCATAGAAGTAAATCTAAAGTTTTGAAAAAAATTAAAGTTCAATAATTCAGGTAAACCCTAGGCAAATAGGATAGGTTTAATATTAGCTAAATAAAAATACTTCAATCTCTGGAATTATCATTACTAAGTACAATATAAGCATAACATTTTATACTAGTTTGGTGTGTTCTTCCTAAATTTATGCAGTTTTCTAATGAAATAATATAACATTGTATCTACTAGACCTTAAAATTATCAAAAAATATAAATTGTGTTTTGAAGGATGTTAGGTTGAAGACTGTTTTACAAGATCTTTTTGATAACTTAATATGTAAGGTATGCAGGATGTTTCTTGTTTAGGGAATAGAAATAGTTTTGCCTCAATTAAAGGACAGGTTGTTAAAGAATGAGAAACAGGAACATGTAGGACAATTCTGAATAGATGTAGGAAGTTGCAGGTTTTCAGAAAAGGGATTTTATCTGTCAAAGTCAAGGTTGTTTAAGATGTGATATGTTTATTAGATTTTTGAGAGTTTTCTTATCAGACAGTATCTTCATGCAACACTAGTATTTGGTTTTCTTTCTTTTGCAATGACAAAGTATCCTTTGATTGCTGGTCTGTTCTTAATAAGAATTAATAAAAGGTTTTCCTAAAACATCTGAGTAACCTGCTTAGAGGGAAATATTTTGCATCTTATCAGAAAAGTCTCCTGTGCTTTCTCTTGATCTTATCATCCTTTCATTGTTTTAGACTACAAGACTTTTCACTTTTGAAATTAAGTATTTTTTTACCATCATGCAACTTCCTCTTTATTTTTAAAATCTTTTATTGTCACTTTCATTGAGTAAGGAACTAAACATTGTTTGTTTCCCATGATCCTATTTAACCAAATGTTAAAACCTCACAACTTTTGACAGTTTCCTTCCAAAATTGAACCAGAAATGATATCTTCTTGATCCCAAACTCTCACTGGAATTTTCCAGAGGAACTTGGGAAAATCACAATGGATTTTTTTCTTTCACCGTGTAAAAAGAGATGTACTAAAACTAGTTCAATATTTTTCTATATTATCAGTTGCATAAGAAGTATTATCAAATTTAAAAGGATTTTGTAATTTTCTGTTGGTTAAATTATAGGATAAAATGTTATTCGTATAAACATTTCAGAAATTATACAAACCTCTTAGAGACTTGTCAATAGCCTCACAGTCCATGAGTTGTCGAAGCACTAATATGTCTGATATTGGACAACAATAGTATTTTCGGTCATGAGTTCAGTTGTAAGAATAACGTTTCATGAACTCTCATCTGATTGCTCACTTTTGTTCAACAGTAGTCAGTTAATTATGGACATTTTAAGTTTTTGGTCAACTACAGATAGATTTTATTCTGATGCTTCCATGAAAACACTTGCTATCAGCAACAGGCCACTGTGATTCATCTTCAACAGAAAAAGACTATCTCAGAGATCTATGGAAAGATCTATGCCACATGATTTGAGGCACTAGCTTCTAATGACATTCCTTAAATAACTTTGAGAGGATACCACTGTACTGAGTCAAGATCTCTGGAATTTTAGTAAAGAAGCTGGTAGGTTCATGAGATTGATAACAGAAGATCTAATGAAACAAAGATTAATTACCTAGGGATAATGAACTGATAAAGAATGATTATAGTTTTCTTTGAATTATTGTTACTATTTTATTGTTCTATTTTCTACATACAAGTGATCCTTTACTGAATTTAGCTCTCTATAACATAAAACATTCATCTTTATTTCCTTGTCTGTCCCCTCAAAAATTTGATACCTCTTACTGAATATGCTTATATACTATAAGGTACTACAATTATTTGCATTGGTTCAAACAGGATCTGTCCTCCTTATTAACAGGAAATAATTGGAGTCAATGATTATATAAGCAAGTCTTAGGAATGTTAAATCAAGAACACAGAGGAAATTCCAAATCTACTGCGTATTAGAGCCCTCACCTTGATGCAGTTGCCTGTGCTGACCCAAATTGGGTTAAAGCGATATAAGAAGCTGCCAAATTACTTGAAGCCTCAGCAAATTTAACTCTGTACAGTCCTAACATTTTTCATCCAGAAAACTGATTTCTTATGAGATCCTTCTAATTCTCCTAAAATGCTGCAATGTTCTTAACCCCTCTACTCTGCTACCTTTATCCAATGAGGTGATACCTCATGACTGTAAACTGCTGATTTCAAAATTAATGACTCCATACATGCTCTTATGATCAACCCAGATGTCATTCTTTTGTTAATGCTCCTTGTGCTAGAAATTTCAATGTTACATTCCAAAAAGGCTACATAGTTACCACATACTGATTGAATTAGGTAGTCTTCCACAATTTTCTTCTGCCAAAAAGGAAGAACTCTATGCTCTTATCCAAGCCTGCTTTCTATCCACAGGAAATTCTGTTAACATCTATATTGATAGATATGCTTTTACTTCAATTCATGATTTCAACATGTTATGGAAACAAAGAAGGTTCCTCACTTCTTCTGATATGCCTGTTGAAAATTGTGGACATGGGAGTAGGTGTAGCTCAGTGGCTGAGTTCCTGCTTCTCATGCACAAGGTCCTGGTTTGATGTCCAGGACCTCCTAAAAAATTGTGGACAAGTGAATTATGCCCTTTCTGCCATTTTACTCCCATCTGTGGTTGCCATGATTAAGACAAGAGGCCCAAACAAAAAGGACTGATCCTGAATATTTTTAAAAACGATCTTGCACATTTTCATGTCATAGCAGCCACAATTAAAACAGCTGTAATTATAAACTTGTTAAATTTGTCTAAATACACTGAAGAACCTGGCTTTCCCTGGCCCAGAATTTGAAATTTCACCCTCATGTGTATTCATAACCTTTCCTTTGGAAACACAAACTCTTCCCATATGAAATTGTTACTAGCAGACCTGTTTCTGGGAATAAAATTGAGAATGGATCACTTATTGTCACACTGTAAAATGATCCAATTTGCAAATCCTTAATGCATTATGCAAAGATTATCTTTAACAGGTAAAGGACAACTTTCATGTCCCACATGACAGACACCCTGTTAATGACAATCTGACACCAGGATAATGGGTATACTGGAAACGACACAGGTAAAGACAGCCATAGCTCCTCCTTAAAATGACCCCTGCCAAGTACACCTAACTTTTGACACTACAACTAAATTACAGGGTATTTTTTCATGGGTCTGAGTCACTCAACTAAAAAAGTTCCATTGGACCCCTGGACTTAACTCTAACTCTGGAGACTTAAAAATCAAACCAGCCAACAAGTGAAGAAGACCATGTCACACAGGAGACTATATATTCCCAAGGTGATAAATCAAGTCATCACATAAAGAAGTCCTCACATAGAGTTTACCTTAATAATATTAAAATTAATAAAATCCTTATATATCCTATGCTCTGTCCTTGCACTGGCCTGGAAAGAAAATGCCATTGTCTGTTTCTCCCAGGACATTTCAAAGGGAGGTAACTTCACAGACTGTTGGATTTGTCACCATAAACCTTGATCTATACACATTGCAGCAGACCCCATTGTTCTACCCATGAAACTGGCTAGATCAATATCACCCTTCTTTACACTTTTTCCAACTAGGCTCAACCTTGTGTATACTTACTCTTCTGGTGGTTATTCTAGTCTGACCTTACCTTTACTTATGGTTATGTCAATGCTAGGCTTACACTTCTGTAAATTTAATATTGTGATGGTAAACACTCCACCATTCCCTGTTTGAATTCATAAAAACTCTAATCTTTTCAAAGTCAGGGAGGTAGGTTTTGGGGCCCTTGGGCCCATGACCTCTTTGCTAGACTAGCAAATAAACTCTTTTTGAGATCCCAGTATCTCAGGAATTAGTCTTTAAAGTGCACTGGGAGGAAAGAACCTTTTGCTTAGTATCAACCACACTGTAGAAACAACTGTTCTAAAGAAGCATACAGATATCATAGAAGAGCTTGGAAACCTTACTATAATAGTTCACATGCCTCCATGAACTACAAGTTACCTTAACAATGCATGTCCACTTTCAGGTTTAAGACACTGGATCTTCAAGAGATTCACAATACAAATAAATCTTCATCAGCTCTTCATTTGTACACTCAACAGCATAGACCCTAGAATACTAAAGACAAATGACAGTATTACTAGCAATGAATCTGCAAACAACATCACCTTGTCTGTAGTTACATTGTTCTGCCAGGCAATATTTTTATTCTGGAAATTTTATAAAATATTTTCCTGGGCAGTAAATTCCCTTAATAGCTGGTAAATGTCTGGGCAATGTGCACTTCATCTCCTCACAGTCCCTTAGGAGTTTATAATCAATCTGAAACTTCTCGCTGAACTACTCCTCTCAATGCACATTGTCAGGCAAAAGAGGAATTAACCAGGGAGTTAATGATTCTGGGTTTCCCTTTTTTGGCAGAGTGTTGTTACCTTGGCTTGGGATTAACCGAAATGAAAACATGATTAGAAATCTATCAATCAAAGTAGGAGAAATTACTGAATCTACTGCTAGAGCTAGAGTTGCCCAAGAAGTCATTAGATTTATAAGCTAAACTTTTTTAAGTCAATAACATTGCCAAACTTGTTTACTTATTAGCTGAACAAGGAGGCATTTTTCCTATTGCCAACACCAACTGTTGTAATTGGACAAACACTTCTGGGGAAGTTGAGACACAATTGCATGAAATAATTAAACAAGACACATGGTTTAAACAGGTAAGGCCTTCCACAGCGTGCTGTTTTGATCACTTTGATTTTAGTTGCTTCAAATTATGGGGGCCTGGGCTTAGGAGCATACTATGAGTTGGACAGTTGGGCATTTTTACCCCCCATTATATCACTCATTGTAGTCTCCCTGGTGCACCTTTTTCTCTCAAGATTTTTGAATGTGTGTCCTCAGCCACTTGTGACCCAGCAAATGATTTCTTTATGTCTGGGATGAGATCAAAATAATGATCAAGGTAAAAATGACATCATGATCACCTTTGAGCCCAACATGAAAACAACATGCAAGTACTACTCCAAGACTTTAGGTAGTAACAGAACATGGGCTGAACACCTTACATTTGGATCACAGCTCTCAATGGCTGGAACCAGATCAAACTGGGGGAAATTATTAAATAAACAAAGTAGTTCCCAGGTGGAATTTTTCATGCTAAGCCCTAAATCAGCAAACTAAGACTTAACTAAGATCCTATCTCTTATACGGGCTTCTTTACCCAGAACCTGAAACATCACAACCTGTCATAACTTGACAATTTCTCTTCTCTCTGCCTTCAAGAGGAATCTTGATCTGTTCTGTTTGTATTTGTGCAGAATTTTCTCCCCAGCTCCCAGGATTGTTTAAATTCTTTTCTTCACTCAGTTAACCATTTTCCTTACATTTTTCATTTCTGGGACCCTGCAGTCTTACAGCAGTTCAGTTTAATCCTCCTCACTTTTTTTTTCTCTGTGAGACTTTCTGCCCCAAGTTTTTTCCCTGATAGGTTATCTGGCTTCTGGGAGTCAGATGGGGTCATTCCAGAAAGGTAGGTCCATCCACAAAAGTCCTTTCTGCATTTAGGAGTCCCACTGGTAGTAACCGGATTAGGTGAGTGTACCACTCAGCCACTGCCATTCTGTGGCAGTTTTACTCCCCACCTCCCAACTGGGGGCCCTTTTGTTTTCTTCATTCCTCAGCAGGTTTTTTTCCACCCTGGGTCTCCATGGATTTGGGTCACTGTGCCTGGATATGCATGGGGTTTTTAACTCACTCCTGTGAGTTAGTCTAAAATATGTTTCTATGGTGAGAGGTTCCCAGGCAGCTTGCTGCCTTAGAACTCCCAAACTTTGCACAGGACCCACTGGGAGGGAAGGGAAGAGAACTGGCAGGTCCTGGATAGAAATTTTCTACCTGATATCTTCTTTCTTCAATTCAGCATTTCTGGAGTCCTTCTCTCTTCTCTACCATCCTCCACACTTCTGGGATCTTCCCTTACATTCACTGTGGGAGCCAAGCCCAGGCTCCCCCTACTTAACTGAAACAAAGCCTTGTAGCAAGTAGCTGTCTGAGTGACCTGGATATAAGTTAAAGATTAAGCACCCTCCCCGAGGGAAAAGAGCATACTGATGATATCATAAACTATAATCTTCTCCAGGAGGTAACTTCCTTCCTACAATAACATCATTTATATGCTTCATATGACCCTAGATGAGACCCTTTAAATTGCCCCTCATTTTCCTACCTCTTTTGCAAAGCACGACCACCATTCTTCAGACCGCCTCCTCCGGACACGCTCTCGTGTTTCTAAGTCCACATAAAGCTCAAGTCTGATTCAGGGCATGGTGTGTTCCTTGGTCTCAGAGCAGCCCAGACCGGTACCCTTCATGAGTTGGGTTGGAGCATTCCCTGAATATCTGCAGAGGATTTTTTTCAGGGGATGTCTTCTGTCGCTGTGTTGATGACGTCACCCCCGCCATTGGTTTGTGGGGTTTTTTTTTGGTTTGTTTGTTTGTTTGTTTTTAACTTTATTTCAACTTCAAAAATTAAAATAACAGACAAAAGCAGCCTAACAAATTATGGAAGTGTTAGGTTCAGAGGGAAGCCAAGGAAGGGAGGCGTCTTAGAAATCACACTAGGAGCTGAGGTTAGTTTAAACAAAGCCTTTAATGAGAGAGCGTAGCAGGCAGGCTGTGTGTGAATAGACAGCAGCAGCGAAGGAGGAGGAGAGGGGGTTATTTATAACCCATTTTGGGGCTAGACTACATAGGGGCTCTTTTGTGATGGTTTATGCTAGCTTTGCAGTTTTAAGGTCAAGGTGAGATAACTCATATCGGCTTTGTAGTTCCATCCGTGTCCCTCTGACATGGGTTGCTACTATCAGACTGGAATGTTTAGGGAGGGATCTGGGAGGGAGCAGGGACAGGAGCTCTGGTTCTGTATCAATTAGGAATGTGCACCTGCAGGATGAGGGGGGAGGGAGGGGGGATGAAGAGAGGGGTGCAGAATGGGAGCCCTGGGCCTAACATCCCAGATTCTTTTTCTTTCTTTTGCCCGGGAGTGGGGGGGGGGCGAGGGGGGGTGGATATGATGATCTGTCTTCTGCAGACCAAGGCATAGAGCTGTCCTTAACAGTCGTCTTGTGCCAGGGATTGGTAGCAGTGAGATTGCTGTGTGAGAAACCTGTCCCTGATGGCTTGATTGGTCATAGCATGAATGGTTCTGCAGATGAAACTTGTTAGCAGTTGTCTAAGGCAGGGCCTGAGGAGAAGGACTGATAAGATTAATATGAGAAGGGTTAGGAGGGCTATGAGAGTGGCAGGAAGCAGAGAGGAGAAATAAGAAAAAAGGGTTTCAAGCCAGGAGGTGTTGCTGAGTGTGTCTTATTTTTCTGGCTTGCTTGTTGATCTTTTGTTTACTGGGTGGGGGTCTTGTGGGTTTTTCAGAATAGTTGCTAATTTCTTCCCTGCTGAGGAGGAATGGGCCATTTCCTATATAGCTTTCTCTTTCCCAGCCTTTGTGTCTGTAGGTTAGGGAAAGGGCAATTTTCTATATACTCTATAGAGGGGGAAGTGGTCATTTTGTGTTCTTACAGTTTACCCCAGTACCCCTTTCACTTTCCACTCTATGTGCAAATATTTTGAGATATCACCTGAGCAGTTAGGATATTGAAATATTGCACGTAGATTATACAACAGCAATATAAAAGACAACAGAATATTAGGGGTAATGTATACACAACATTGAACATTAGTGCTTGACAGTGAAATTACATAATTTGGTGGGTAACTATCTCATATTACAGATTTCTTTTTGTTGTTTTATACAGACAGGAGCAGATTATGAGTTTTGTATACTGGTTTAAAAATATACAAGCAATAATTTCATTAGTATATAACAAAATACCAGGTAGGTGGGCTTTATGAGAAGGTTTCTAATATAACATATTTCTATTTATAAATTTAAAACTGAGTTTTGGCACAAGAAGTGTTTGCATAGACACACATAGAGTTTCAGCAGGAATAGGAGAGTTTAGATTATTAACTGTGGTTTTATAACAATGTTTTGGGTGACTTTTATTTCTTATGGACTTAAGATTCCCAACCAATAGGGCTGCATAGACCAGTGCTACAACTAAAATGACCTCATTTTGAACATTTTGTATAGTTTGAGGCATAGGCAACAACAAATTATTACTACTTTTCATTTTGGGCTCTCAGGCAGGTGGCATTTTAACTTATAACTTTAGTGCCTGCATTGGTTTTGCTGTTAGCACCTAAACTGGAGTGCTGAATTTAAACTTAGTTCATTGTTGTAAAGGTTCTTTATTGCCTTTTATCCATTTCATTAAAAGGGCATTCATTTTTCAAATAAAAAGTGCAATTAATATCCTGGTTCATAGTTTAAGAATGCATGAGGTGACTGGTAAATAGAGTCACTGTTAATTTAGGCTGGCATTTCATATAGGGAATTTACATTTTCTAGACAGCAAATAGGAGCTGGCTGGTTAGAAGAGTCTCACTGCAGTGTCTATAGCAGTGAAACCATATCTTGCTTCTCCCAAGGGCAGGAGGGGATTAATGTACAGTTGGAGTGAGTACGATGAATACTTGTGGGTGATGTCCATGAGCTGTTGGCGAGCAACAGGCAGCTGGAAGTGCTGCCACAGGGTTCAGTAGTCAAGATGTCCATTTTTCTTGTGGAGCCATTCTGCTGGTTTTTGGGTTTCAGTGGTATGGTTCTGGATTTTCACGAGGGTATCTGCTTCAACAATCTTGAGAGGGATGTTAGAAGAGTAGGCAGGGATATGATAGACAGGTTCCTGCTGCTGCTGGCAGGCATTTCAGATGTCTTTCCACAGATTTCTTCCCCACAGAGGGTGGTTTATGATGGTTTATTGTTCCTGTCTTGTTTCTAGTATTTGTAATCCACCCCAGGATTGGGATGGTGGTTTTTAAAGTGACTGGACATTAATGGGTTAAGCTTTCTATTTTCAACAGGGTGTGGTATGCTGCACACAGTTGCTTTATAAAGGGGCTATATTGTAATTTGGCCCTTTTCTACAATTGTGATTAAAACCCAAGGGGTACTCATTTAGAATGTTGTCTTTGCCACCAGCCCCACCCAAAGCCAATATTGGTGCTGGTCACATCCAATTTACAGAGTAAGTAAAGGTTACTCTTACTGTTTGAGCCTATATTACTGTTTTAAAAGCAGCCTCCTGGTGGGGAGGAGTTCTTATTTCCATGCACAAATTTTCTTGATTAACACATAAAATGGTTTTAATATCCGAGTTAAATGAGGGATGAAGGGTTTTCAGTACTCCAACAACCCCAAAAAGGCCATTAATTGTTTAGGAGTTTGTGGTGTGGGAAAACATTATACTTTAACAACACTTAAGTGTTTGACAGAACATCAAGGACTTTGCACTTTGTTCTGATTGTTTGCCTATTTCAGGCTTTTAAGATCAAACACCATTGTTTCTAATGCTTTTTTTAATTTTGTAAAAAGAATTACTGGTTAACATAATATTATTAATACAATGAAATAGGGTTACAGCCACAGGTTTTTTTCCCATGCAGCCAGGTTTTTTGCCATCAGGCCAGGACAGATGGGGTGAGCGCTGCACATAGCATTGGTGAAGCACTGTAAAATACACTGTTGGGCTCTTTACCTGAAGGTGATGCAGACTGGCTTGACTTGCCTAAGGAGATACTAAACAAAGCCTTAGCAAGTTCTAAAGCAAAGTGATAATGACATAATTGGATATTAATTTCTTGCAACAAACTAGCAATATTTGGGATGCTTTATACAGCAGTGGTGTTACTTTATTTTACAATAATTTACTGTTATGCACCACCCCTGGTAGCCCCCAATGGCCACTCTCTTTTGCAGCCATAGAGCTGCTCTGTTAGCAGAGGTGGGGCAAATCAGATGAATATAAGCCAAAGTAGCTACCTCTTGATTTCAGGTGGAGAGGTTGTTTATGTGACAGATCCACTTTTAAAAATACTCAAAACCATGATCAACAACATCATATTTTTATCTAATATCATGCTGAAACATTGTTAAATTTCTAGGAATTCCATACACTCCTTAAGTATTCATAAGAATATTTTACTCATACAACTTTGATTAACAGAGGGTTAAAGAATCACTTTCAATTTCATAAGTTTTCAAACATTTTTCATTCAACTTAAAACATATCAAATGAACTTTACCATCTCATTACTTTACTTTTCACTTTTACACCTTTACCATGATTACATTAACTAACGGGTATTTTATTTTAGCAGTACAGGTAAAAGTACTGTCTCCATTATTTCATGAAACTTAAGATTCCTAATGGAATCAAGATTACTTTTTACCTATCACCATTTTAATTTGCATATTGAGGTGGTCTCTGACAAGTTTTTCTGTTGTGAAGTTAGTTTATTTGTTATTATTATCAATTTAGTTTCTGTTTAATAATGATTTTCTGGAATTAGCTATTTAAATATTTTAGTTCAAACATTGCTTCTGTAAATTTCTTAAACTATCCATAAACACATAGCTTAAGACAAATTTCACCTTCACAAAACACATTCTCTTACTTAATCCTCCTTTCTGCAATGCTTTTACAAGTTTTGTTCTATATACTTCTATTCTGCTTTTATGAAAACCAGCCATTTTATTTTAGGATAAACAGACTCCTTTAAACAAACTTAACAAATTTTAGTTAGCACTTCTACTAACTTTTTACTTATTTTTATATCCAATTAAGTTTCATTTTTCATTTCATTCTGTGAATATAATATTGCCAACTGGGGTTATTAAAATATACACTGAATATACAAACAAGTACAAAAAATTTAAGACATACCAACGGAAACATAAAGCTTATTCATTTGATTTTATTATTTTTTCAAGTTGAAAGAACAAGTCCTCTGCAACAGCTTGAAACAAAAAGATTTCTTTCAGGACCTGACCCTGAGAAAGCAAAATGCCAAAGTTGTCAGGTTTGAATATTATGTTCTTTTAAAAGTGATGACTTGTTTTTCTTTTTTTTAAACAACCAAGGAAACATAAGGTTTAAGTACAAGAAGCTGCTATCCTGACAAAACAGACCTTTTTACTTGTACACTGATTATTCAAGAGAAAAACTTCCTATAAACTTCCACTAAAGCAGACTAACACCTTAAGAAATCTTGTCACCTCAACAGAGAAAGTACAAAATTTTAGTTTTCTATCATTATACCACCCAATACTAAAGCTTCTAAAACTTTATAGTTAGACCCATGAAATCCTACTTAACACTGACCACAAAAATTACTTTTCCACAAACTTTTTTCACTTTCTGCATTCATTCAGCTCCTGTCCCACACTTCACTTTCCCTTAACAACCAGTCATTTTATCTTAGGACAAAATAACCTTCCTTTTTTTTCCCCCAACAATAAAAACACACTCTATACACTCTACATACGTGAGTTATTAAAATGATTTTAGAAACTGTCTCCAGCAAACTTTTATAACATACAATTACTATTAACACTAAACAAAGTCATCAGGATAATGATTCAATTTGGTTACATGCCAACATAACTTCTCTTTATTTCAAACACTCAGCAGCATGCAATACCAGAAACAGTTCTTTGGAGGCAAGTTGGCAGAGGAGGAAGTTGGGGATAGGTCTGTTAGAGAAAGGAGGAAGATGCCATGTGGGCTTTGAGGAGAAGAAATGAGTATTTGTGCTCTGAGCCTGGTTAAAACATTTCTTTTAAGGATTGGAGTCTGACAGCAGTGGGAGCATTAAAAAAATGACTGGGTGAATAGGTGGCTTTTTAGTGAGTACGGTAAAAGAAGCGTTGTGAAACTATTCCATTGACCCCCACTATTGAGATTGAGGAGTGAGTTAAGGGTTTGGGGAATTTGGAGGGGCAGAGTAAGTGGCCCTGTATCAATAAAAATGAAATTGGCTTGCCTGCTATCATAAGAGCTACCCGAGGTTCTGCTTTGGAGTGGGGTGGGGGCCTTTGCAGTGCCTGGGCACCTCCAATCATTTGTTGCCAGTCCCAGAAGGCCTGGGAGGTTGAAGCTGGGGGTTGGGTTCTACTGGGTAACTGATGCCCTCTTGCCTTGAGAGGCCTGGGGACAATGGGACTTCTAGTAGATTCTCTGCTTACACAGTGGGCATGACCCCAGAGGAGGCTGTGGGTTTGGGCACTGCTTGGCCTAGTGCCCAGGCTTTTTATATTTGAAGCATGGCCCTCGTGGGTTCTTTCCCACCTGTGTGGAGAGGGGTGGCTGCTGGGAATTCTGGAGGGTGGAGGATTTATGGCTAGGATTTTTCTGGGGGACTGCCATGGCTCTGACAGGGCTGTTGACAGCGTTTTTTTTTTTTTTTTTTTTTTTTTTTTGGTTTAGGGCATTTGCATGGGTTGGGCTGCAAGCTAAGCACGTTCCTTTTCCTCTGGAGATAGACAGGTGGAAAGAATGATATAGAGATTTCAATAAAATAAGAAGGATCAAAGGAATAGGATCTGAGGTGGTGTTTAATCTGGGCTGGGGGAGTTTCTAGACAAGGGAGAAAACCAGGAGGATCAGAGGGGCCCAGCGAAGCAGGCAGAGTGGGCACATAGGGAGGTGGAATAGAGTTGTTCACTGGATTGGAGGATGTTTTTTGACAAGGTATTAGGGGAGCAAGAATTTTTTGGGAGAGGAAAGTGAAGAAGGAGAATTTGGAAAGTAGGACAGGGCAGACAGAAGGAGGGGCACTTGTGCAGCTCAAAAAAGGCTCAGACATATGGGATCTCGCTCCACTGGTTTAAGCATTGACAATAATTGTTGAGGTCTCTAAGAAATTGGGTGTTCAAGGTCCCATTTTTTGGCAAGACAGATTTATTGTCAAGTGGATAATGAGACCAGGCAGTGTTACAGTAAAAGATGAGCCTTTTCAGCTGGAGATCAGATTTAAGACAGAGGTTTTTAAGACTTTGGAAAAGGCATCCGAGGGGGGTGTTCTTAGGGGGGACAAATTGGCTTTTGCCCATGGGTTTAAGGAGATTTCACCAAGTTCTTGAGACACCAATGGGTCACAGGGGCATCCCTCCCTGTGTCTTGGTCTAGATACAGAACCGAGGACCAGAGGGAGGCATCCCTCAGCTTAGTGGCTCCGCAGAACAGACGGTCCAGGACTCTGAGGCAGCCTTCTACATGGCACCGGGTTTTTCACGACAGTGAAAGTTGTCCTGGACAATGGAGAACAGAAGAGAAGAGAATAGAAGAGGGTGCCAGACGTGCGGGGAAATGGGTAAAGCTCCTTACCTGGTTTTTGCTAGAGTTGTCCTGGACAACAGAGTAGGGCGTCGGCCTGAGCAATCCTGCTGGTGTGGATGGAAAAGGTATCAGTCAGGTGGGCTCCCTTGATCTCAGCTCCCGGATTTCAGCACAAAAAAATGTTAGGTTCGGAGGGAAGCCAAGGAAGGGAGGCATCTTAGAGATGAGCTCAACAGTGTTAAATAGATGTGATAGCTGGTGTCCTCATCTTGTTTCCATTTTCTGAGTGAAGATTTTCAAAATTTCACCATTTTAGAATGTTTTGCTGCTGATTTTAGTAAACATTTTTTTATCAAATGAATAAAGTTTCCTTCTAAGTTTTCTGGAAAAAAAAATGAAATCAGCTTTTAACGACAGAGCTTAGCAGGCAGGCTCTGTGTGAATAGACACCAGCAGTGAAGGAGGGGGAGAAGGGGGTGTTTATAACCCATTCTGGGGCTAGACTACAAAGGGGCTAGTTTGTGATGGTTTATGTTAGTTTTGCAGTTTTAAAGTTGGGGTGAGATAACTCATATCATTTGTGTAGTTCATGCACATCCCTCAGACATGGGTTGCTACTATCAGACCAGAATGTATACAGAGGAAGCAGGGACAGGAGCTCTGGCTCCATATCAGATAGGAATGTCCACCTGCAGGAAGAGGGGGGAGGGAAGGAGGATGAAGAAACCGGCAGGATAGGAGCCCCGGGCCTAACAGGAAGCATTACTCTAAAAAATCTGTCCACACACATTTATCTTATTTTATCCTAAAATCTAACTCAATTGTTTCTCCACAGTTCAGAAAGATATATAAATCAGCGCAGATTGCTTAAATGACTTGACCAAGGTTTCCTTGTTAGTGAAGAAAATAAAGAAAAATGCTTAATTATTTTCATATCTCATAAATCTAAACCCTTTATAATATGTTTTTTTACCTTCAGTATTTATATATAGTACCTTCTTTGCTGTTGCTACAAAAATATTGCAATATTACTGGTAACTAGAGTTTAGAAGTTACATTAGTTGTACTTTTCCCATGTATCACGGTATTCTTAACACCTGGTAGTAGAGTGTATTAGTCAGCCAAAGGGGTGCTAATGTGAAATACCAAAAATGTGTTGGTCTTTATAAAGGGTATTTATTTGGGGTAGAATTCCACAGATACCAGGCCATAAAGCATTAAGTTTCTTCTCTCACCACAGTCCGTTGCCACGTGTTAGAGCAAGACTGCTGCTGGCATTTGCCAGGGTTCAGGCTTCTGGGGTTCCTCTCTTCCTGGGGCAGCGTTTCTCTCCGGGCTTAGCTCCCATTTCCTTCACAGGGTCAGCTGTAGACGATCAGGTAAATGGCTTGCTTCTCTTCTCCTGGGGCCTTCTTTCCAATATCAAAACTGCTTCTCGAAAGACTGCTTCAACTGTCCTTTGCCTTGTCTTTTATATTCAATTCCCCGCCCACCAAGGGGTGGGGCTCAACGCTCTAATCCTAACCTAATCATGCCCAGATTAACAGATCAGTTTATAAGCATGATTCAATTATATTTTTGGAATTCATAATTACATCAAATTGCCACATAGAGTAACATTGTTCTATTCATATTATTAACTACAATCCTCATCTATCACCAAAATCACTATGTTTTACAGCCCCTAGATTATCCTCTAGCTGTCTTTCAATTAACATTAGCCTCCCTAGACTACCCCTTTCAACCACAATCCCATTTATAAATCAGTGTTTCTTATACTCATTATAATGTGTTACCATCACCTCTATTCATTAAAATATATTACTTTCATCCTTACTAAACGTTTCATATACATTCAGTATCATCTCCCCCTTCATAACCAACATTCTTTCTCCTAGTAATCTATACTCCATAGTTCAATTTCATAAGCTTACTTAATCATATATTTAGTAGATATCAGTGAGAACATACAATATTTTTCCTTTTTTGTGTCTGTATTATTTCACTCAACACAATATCCTCAAGGTTCAACCAAGTTGTCATGTGCTTCTCTGGGTTTTTCTTCCTACAGTTAAATAGTATTCCATCATATGTATATACCACATGTTGCTTATCCATTCATCTGATAATGAGGACTTAGGTTGTTTCCATAATTTAGCAATTGGGAGTAATGCCACTATGAACATCACTGTGCAAATATCTGCATCCTTGCTTTCAGTCTGTCTGAATATATTCCTAGTAGCAGGGTTGCTGGATCATATTTAAGCTTTCTGAGGAAAAACCAAATCATCCTCCACAAAAGTTACACCATTTTACATACCCCTCAGCAGCGAAGATGTGTTCCTATTTCTCCACAACCTCTCTAACACTCATAGTATTCTGTTTTTTTGTTTTTGTTTTTAATAACCATCATTCTGTAAGGCATGAAATGGTATCTCATTGTAGTTTTGATCTACATTTCCCTAAAAGCTAATGAGGCTGAGCATCATTTCATGTGCTTTTTTTAGGCCATTTGTATTTCCTCTTTTGAAAAAATGTCTATTTAATACAGGCCCTTCATGTCATTGGCTAAGTTTATTCATAAGTATTTGTTTCTTTTAGTCACTATTTCTTCCAACCCAGCTTTGGAGGGCACAAAGTTGGGCAGCCATAAGACCAAAGAATACACCAGGCAAATGATTAGACATGAGCTTTATTGGTACTTATGAACAGGAGAAGCTCCTTGATGGTGACTGGTCAAAGAATGAAGATAGCACTCAAAAAAGAAGTGAAAGAAGGAGGGGCAATATATGGGGTCAAGGACAAAGACATTCCATAGGGTAAAAGAACAGAGTTTCTATAAGAGTTACATGAGGCCAAACATCACCAAATGGGGTATTTGGTGATGTTATCACCAGAAGGGAGTATACAGCCTTCAGAGGATTAAACTTTGCAGATAATGCAGATAATGACTATCTGTACATTATTTCCTCCAGAGAGACCTGTTATTCTTTAACTAGTGAGTGTCCAGGTTATGCCAGTGGCTATGTGCTTCAGGCTGTGTTTCATTTAAGGTGGGGCATCCCAGGGCTCCCACAATCCATCGTATATGCAGCAGCTGGTAATGACCATAGGACACACATTGTATCCACATTCCACAGCAACAGCATAACAGACAACAGAATAATGAGTCTTTCACTAAAAGCCAGTAGACATATGAAGACATGTCACCAGGGCCAGGAAAGGGAATTAAACCAGTCAGATAGGGGTTCAGTGGCTAATTTATCAATGTGTTGTATGTGCTCTTGCATATGATTTAGAGCTTGTGAAATATTATGGGTGTGATCAGGAATATATACACAACATTGCACATTAATGAAGGCATAGATCATTACTTGTACAGCAGTAAGAATGTCTAAAGCCATCCTATTTTGTAAAACTACCTTATGCAATTGAGTAGTTTCAGCATTCAACAAAGAAATAGTTGCCTTAGAATCATTAAGGCTTGAGCAGTGTGATTAAAGCATTGTATGTATTTTTAGTGACAATTGACAACTGCAGCACAACCTGTCACAAAAACAGCTGAAGAATTGAACTACCAGGGGGTTCACTGTACTCTGTACCTAGTTTTAACCATTTTGCAATTACTGAGAGTATGGGGTAATGAATTATATAAATTGGTGGGGACATAGAGCTGTCCCCATGTACATTGTCTGGTGCAATTGTAGGGTAAATATAGCTACCTGTTTTGCCCACAAGTCCATAACCACCCTTTAGGGATAGATAAGCCCCAGTTATTAAGCAGTAGGTCTGCCATTGGAAAAGGCTATCATTTTTTGCTTGACAGTGGAATTATACAATTCAGGGTTAACCACCCCATATTAGAGATTCCCTCCTGTCATTCCATACATACAGGACCAATCCTAAAGATGTTAACCATCCAAACTATCATATACAGCATATCCTAATAAAGGTTTAGACTTAGTCACCTGTTTCCTTATGAGGTAAAAAATATAATTATGAGTCTCATTGAAAGACAACAGCTGGATTTCAGTCTTAAATGAGAAGGTCTTGTTCCAAACTTGTTAATGAGTTGTATCCTGCAATGCCAGCAAGGTGTTCCTTGCCATCCAGCTTGCAGGAGTGACAGTCCAAGGAAGGCCAGTAGCACCCAAGGATGGCAGATTTGTGTGAACCCAACATTGGGTCCCATTGTAGGCATGCGTTACTGCCGTAGCCCACTGCAGGAAGGAATTGGCTAGGTTGCTATGGGCAAAAAGAAAGAGGTTTATGGGGAACAATAAGGGGCAGATCATGCTGGTCTAACAGTATACAGGCAACATTTCCATCTGTAGATAACAAAGTACCAGGTAGGAGGCATTTGTGAGGAGGCTTTCAATACCGTACATTTCCCCCTGCTAAATTTTGAGTTTTCTTCAGTGACATCAAAAACTAGGGAAGGCATGAGAAGAGTCCACATAGGTACACATAGAGCCCCAGTGGGAATAGGAGACCCTGGATTATTAATACAATTTTTAGTGGCATATTTTATATAAACTCTGGTCTAATAACAATGTTCTGGGTGACTCCTATTTGCCATGGGCTTAAGATTCCCAACCAGTGAGGCTGCCTAGGCCAGTACCAAAGCCAAAGGACCTCTTTCCCCCCAGTTTGTGTAGCTTCAGGCATGGGCAACAATAGATTATTATTACTTTCCCTTTGGGGCTGTAAGCAGTTGGCCCTTTAACTTGTATTCTCAATGCCAGCATTGCCCTGCTGTTAGCATTTCATTTGGAGCAGAGATCATAGCCTGAGGTGCTAAATTTAAATGGGTGAAGGCTAGATACTGCCTCTTAGTCCATTGTTGTAAAAATCCATTATCACCTTTTATTTGTTCCGTTAAAAAGCCATTAATCCTTTCTAAAAGTCATGCACCAGTGGGGTTATAAGGTAGATGGAAAGTCCAAACAATATCCTGGTCCAAAGCCCAGGACTTCATAAGGATACCTGTAAATGGAGTTCTTCAGTCACTTTCAATTTGGGCTCTCACCCCCTACTGGACACTTATTTTTCTAGGGAAGGCCAACAAGACCTGTGGCAGTGTTTGCAGTAGTGAAAGCATACCTAGCCCCTTCTGAAAGTGGGAGGGGACCGATGTAATCCACTTGCCATCATGCTACTAGAATTTGTGCTCTACCAATATGTCCCATCTGGTGAGGTAATTGTCATGGTCGTCAGAGTTAGCATGATGGGAGCTCATGGGTGATATCCAAGAGCTGTTGGTGAGTGACAGGAAGCTGGAACTGCTGGGCTAGGCACCACAGGGTCTGGTAGCCATGATGTCCACTTTTCCTGTGGAGCCACTCAGCTTTTTCTTGGGTCTTTATGGCATGGCTTTGGATCTTCTTGAGGGCATCTGCCTCAACATTCCTGAGGGGATGTTAAAGGAGTGGGCAAGGAAGTGATAGACAGTTAGCTGTCACTGCTGGTAGTCGTTCATCCTAGATGTCTTTCCACAGATCTCTCCCCCATAGAGGGCAGCCCATTACAGTCCATTTATCCTTGTTCCAGGCTGCCATCCAGGTGGTAAGGCCTTTGTATACTGCCCAACTATCACTTGAATTGTTAATGTGTCCCCTGGCTCGTGTTCTATAACCATCCACACGGCTCTTTACTCAACCCACTGACTGCTTAGTGTCACTAACCAAAGAGTGTCAGTGCTAGGCTGCACAACTACAGCTGTCCACAAAGGAGGCTGATGAGTACCTGAAGCATCTGTGTACCATGCATATTCTGGAACTATTCCTATTCCTTCTTTAGTGGGCACTGCAATTGCCACCTTGGGGGTTGTAACTTGGGCCAAAGAATCTTCCAACTAAGACACTGGGCCTAGGATTTCATGCATTTAGGTACATAGTGGACTAGAATTGAAGATAGTGCATTGTAGCAGGTAAGCTTTCATTGTTAAGTTATTTAATTGTGCATCACCAGAGTGAGGCTTGTTCCCAGTATCTGCAATCCATCTCTGGATAGGGATTACAGTCTTTAGAGTGACCAAAACCCAAGGGGAAATCACTTAGAGTATTGTCTTTGCCACAAACCCTACCCAAAGTCAATATCAGTGCTGGCCATATGCAATTTATAGGCTAAGTCAGAGTCCACCCTCCTTAGAGCTTAAGCCTGTGCTATTGCCCTCTTTGCGTCTTTAAAAGCAGCCTGCTGAGGGTCCTCCAATCCCATGTATGACCTTTCCTAATTAACACATACAATGGTTTTAATATCTGAGCTGAATGAGGAATTAATGGTCTCCTGTATCCCAAACCCCCCAGAAAGGCCATCAATTGTACTTTATTGGCTACTGCAGAGGGTATAGTTTTTGTCTTACCTGACCAAATAACACCCAACAATTTGACAGAGCAAACAGGACCGTGCAGCTTGTCCCAAATGATTGCTCATCCCCAGTTTTCAAGATGAGATACTATTGTCTCTGATGCTTTTAATTCTGAAAGAGAATTACTGGTTAACATAATAACATCAATATAATGGAATAGGGTTACAGCCAAGATTTCTCCACAGGGCCAGATCCCTTGCCAGGAGGCTGTGCCAGATGGTTGGACTATGCACATAACAGTAAAACTCCATTGTTGGACTCCCCATGTGAAGGTAAATGTAGGCTGGCTTGACTTGTCTAAGGAGACACTAAAGAAAGCATTAGCAAGATCTAAACCAAAGTGATAGTGGCATAAATAGGTACTAATTTCTTGCAATAAACCAGCAATGTTGGGATACCTGCTGCATACAGGGTGATGTTACTTTATTTAATTTTTGGTAATCTACAGTTATGCACCACCCCATGGCAGCTGGCTGATAACCACTTTTTTATGTAACCATAGGGCTGCTTCTTCAGTAGAGGTAGGGCAAATCAGATGAATAAGAGCCAAAGCATTCACCTTTTGATTTCTAGGCAGAGAGGTTGTTTCTGTGATTTATAATGTTTTTAAAGTAATTACAGCCATGACTAACAATATTATATTGTTAAATTTTTAGGAATTTTATACAGTCTTTAAGGATTTATGTGAACATTTTACCCGTACAACTTTGATTAACAGAAGGTAAAATAATCCCTTTTAATTTTTATAACACTTTCTGTACATTTTTTATTCAACTTATAACATATTAAATGAACTTAACTATTTTATTACTTTACTTTTTTCAAGATGAAAGAACAAATATTTTGCAATAGTTTGAAATAAAAAAAGATACTTTCTAAGGTTTGACTTTGAGAAAACAGAGGATTAAAAGTTGTTTCGCTTGAGCATTAATTTTTTTTTTGAAAGTGAGAAGATTTGTTTTTCTTAAACCACCAAGGGCATGCTAAGTTAAAGTGCAAGAAGTGTTTTGATAAAACAGGCTTTCTGCTTTGTATACTGATTAGTCAGGAGGAAACTCATTATAACCTTCTGCTAAAACAGACTAATGATTTAAGAAACTTTGTCACTTTAGCAGAGAAAGAACCAAATTTTAGTTTTGCCTCAGTATACTACCTTATACTAAGGCTTTTAAAACTTGCAGAGAAAGAACCGAATTTTAGTTTTGCCTCAGTACACTACATGATACTAAGGCTTTTAAAACTTTATAGATATACACACCAATTTTTATCCAACTTTGACCACAAAAATTTCTTTTCCACAAAGCTTCTGCACTTTCTGGACCCACTCATCCTTTTTAAAATATTATTTTATTTTTAAAGAAATTTTACATTACACAAATGTTACATCCAAAGATATAGAGAATTCCCATATACCCCACCCATTTCCCCTCCCACACTTTCTCACATTAACAACTTAATAATGTAATACATTTGTTACAATAGATGAATACATATTGAAGCATTGTACTAACCAGGGAATGTATAGTTTGCACTTTGCCCCTCACAATTTTAAAGGTTTTGACAAAATGTATAATGATTTGTATCCATCATTGCAATGTCATGCAGGACAATTCCAATGTCCCAAACATGCCACCATTTTGCACTTACTCTTCCTTCTCAATCCCCTCAGAACCTCTGGTGGCCACTGCCTTTATATCAATGGCCCAAGTTCTTCTATTGCTAGAATAATCATAAGTCTACTTTAGTCCATAGTTGCATTCCCCTCTTATGTTTGTTCATTCTTCAATCTTGAGGACTTGGGGATGGTGATGTCCACCCTGTCTCCAAATGAGAGAAGGCTTATATACCATAGGACAAACGGATGGAACTGTATTACTTGCAGTTGCAGACACTCTCTTCTTCCTGGATGGGCACTATCCACAATAATCCTTTTTTTAGTTGTCTTGGGTGAGTCTAATGAATTGGTGAGTAGATGTTGCAACTCTGCTGAGATTCAGGGATCAACCTGCCTATGAACAGTTTGAAGATTTAAGTTTCTGGGGCATCAATTTAACAAGTATAGTGCTGATTACAGTTTTGAATAAAAGGGGCAAAAGAGCGATATGTAGGGAAATTATAAATGAGTCTAACTCTGTTATTGGGGAGCATATATTCCAAAGTAAAGCCCACTGACAGGGTGCTGAATTCTTGAATTGTCTGCCCTGCCTATAGTGTCTAGATGTCTCTAGAGCCCTCAGGAGCCCTGCTGTTTCCATTCAGCTTTTATCCCACATTTTACTGTTTTTAATAACCAGTCATTTAATATTAGGACAAAATTACTTTCTTTTTCTTTAAAAAGAAAATAACATATGCTATGCAAACTTACATACTTAAGTTATCAAAACGATTTTGAAAACTTTTTCCAAGCAAACCTTTTACAACATGCAATAACCATTAACACTAAACAAGCTTATCAAAATAATGATTCAGCTTGGTTATATGCAAACGTAGCACTTTTTCATTTCAAATACTAGTAGCATGCAATTCTAGAACACTGATAGCTCATAGGGATCTTTAGTTTACCATTTTATCAATATTTCACTGAGATACAATATGCAATATTTACAAGGATACATTTCTGGAAGTTTTCTGGAGGCAAGTTGGCAAGGGAGGCTGGTTGCTATTGGGGCTAAGTCATGACTGAACTTCAGTCTTACAAAGCAGCCAGCATTTTTATTTATTTTTTTCTTTCCTCTTTACTTTCATAGTGTTGTGTAGTTCAAAAGTTACTAAACTTTAACAGCACTAATTTTACCAATATGGCTATACCAGTCCAATTAGAATTAACATGGAAACAGAACAGAGAACATTGATGTTCCTAAATTTTTCTACTTTTCCAGCAGTTAAACTAGTTCCATCAGCCTCCACTAACACACAGTCACACCATCCAGGTAACAAGGGGTTTGTGGAGTTGTTGCTGGAACATTTTTCCTATCTCAGTTAACTCTCCAGAGGAATATATTCTTCCAAGTTTGGTTTCACTGACAAGTGCCCCATTTAGCACTTCTGCTTGTGCAGGATGTTGTGTCTGTGATTTAGCCTTCCTTTGCACAAGTGGTCTAACATGATTCTATAGTTGCTACATCTGATCACCATCTCTTTCTTGCCAGGGGTTCCAGGTCTTAAGATCTTAATCCTCCTTATCTAGTTGCTCAGAGAGACCTGCCACTAAGGCAGAGGTAGAAGTCTGCAAATCTCTTTCTAGTTGTAACTCTTCCCTCAAATGGCAGATTTCTTTGTCTTCCTCAAGACAATCTGCTGTAGCTAACTGTACTGCCCATAGCAATAGCCAGCCAGCTGCTGTGGCAGTATACCTGTTAGCTTTCTTTATTTTTTTATTGTTTAAAAGATACTTAGATTTCATAAATGTTAAACAAAAGATATAAGGATTCCCATATGCCCCATGACTTACACCTCCTACACCCTCCTACATGAACATCCTTCATTAGTGTGGAACATTCATTGCAATTGATAAATGCATCCTGGGGCTTTGCCATTAAGCATGGCCCATAGTTCACATTGTAGTCTACACTCTCTCCCACACAGTTCTGCATGTTATGTGATGATATAAAATGGCCTATGTCTGCTATTGCAACATCACTCAGGACGATTCCCAAGTCCTGAAAAAGCCCCCCATATTACAAATGTTTTTCCCTCTCCCTGCCCCCAGAGCCTCCAGTGGCCACTGGCTCCACATCAATGTTGTAAATTCTTCCATTGCTAGAATTACAGTATGTCTATAGCAGAATACTAGTAAGTCCATTTTAGTCCATAGCTCTTCTCCCAATCCCAAGGATTCTGGGATGGTGACATCCACTCCACCTCTAATTGAGAGAAGCCTTATATTCCATGGGGAAGATGAATGGGACTATCTTACCTGCAGTTGCAGATACTCTCTGTTCCTGGGATGGCTATTATCTATCATCTCCACACCAGTTGTCCTGGGTGAGTCCAATGAGCCGTGGAGTAGGTGTTGCAACTCCGCCGAGGTTCTGGGTCCAGCTGGCACATGGAATACCTGCCATCTTTACCAAACTTCATTGTTTTCATTGTCTTTTGTTCTTGTAGAATGTGCTCTACACTCATTAGCATTTTGGGGGCATCCACAACAGTCAAGCAAGTGGAGAACACCATATTCTCTCAGCAGTCTGCACTCATCTGGTCCCCACTTGTCCAGGAGAGCTGCCACCCCTCCCCACATGAATGTTATAGGACAACTTGGGATTTCACCCATGGATTCTCCCTTCCAGGAGCCCACCACTGCTAGTGGTCCTTTGTTCTCCTGGCAGTAGCTCACCAATTGTTCCAACCCAACTTTGAAGGGCACAAGTTGGGGCAGCTGTAAGACCAAAGAACTCACCATGCAAATGGTTAAGCATGAACTTTATTGGGACTTACAAACAGGAGAGGCTCTTTGATGGTGGCCAGTCAAAGAATGAAGATAGTGCTCTGCAAAGAAGTGAGAAGGGGAGGGGAAATATATGGGATCTCAGGACAAAGACATTCTATATGGTATGAGAACAGAGTTTCTGCAAGAGTTACATGAGGCCCATAAATAGGATGCTTGGTGATGTTCTTGCAGGAAGGGAGTATATAGCCTTGAAAGGATTAAAATTTTCAGAACCATCTGTACATTATTTCCTCAGGGGAGGCCTTTTACTCTTTAACTAGTGAGTGTCCTGGTTATGCCAGCACCTATGTGCTTTAGGCTGTGTTTCATTTAGGGGGGACATCCTGGGGCGCTGGGCTCCCACAGTACTGTAAGTAGAATTTTTTTCTGACATCCTCCTCAGTTTGTTCATTGGCAGTGTGTAGAAATGCTATTGGTTTTTTGCATATTAATCTTGTATCACACCACGTTCCTGAAATAGACTATTAGTTCCTGGAATTTTGTGGATTTTTCAGAATTTTCTATGTTTAGGGTCATATAATCTGTGAAAAGCAAAAGTTTTAATTCTTCCTTTCCTATTTGGGTACCTTTTATTTCTGTTTCCTACCTAATTGATCTAGCTAGAATTTCTAGCACAATATTGAATATTAGTGGAGAGAGTGGGCATCCTTGTCTTTTTTCCAATCTCAGCAGGAAAGCTTTCAGTCTTTCACCATTGAGTACAATGTTAGTTGTGGGTTTTCATGTATGCAGTTTTCATATTGAGAAAGTTTCCTTCTATTCCTATCTTTCAGACTGTTTTTTTATAAAGAAAGGATGTGGTATTTTATCAAGTACCTTTTCTGTATCAATTGGGATGATCTTTTGATTTTTCATCTTCAATTTATTATTGCAGTGTATTACACTGATTGATTTTCTTATATTGAGCCACCCTTCCATACCTGGTATAAAACCAATTTGATCATGTTGTATAATTTTTCAATGTGCTTTTGGGTTCATTTTGTTGAGGATTTTTGCATGTATATTAATTAGAGAAATTGGCCTATAATTTTCTTGTTTCATAACATCCCTATTTTACTTTGGTATCAAAGTGGTTCTGACTTCTTAGAAAGAGTTTGATAGCCTTTCTTCTTGTTCAACTTTTTTGTAAGAGTTTGAAGAAGACTCATATTAGATCTTCTTTAAATAATTGGTAGAATTCACTTGTGAAGCCATCTGGTCCTGGGCTTTTCATTTTGCGGAGGTTTTTGATGACTATTTCAATTTCTTTAAATGTGGTTAGTTTGTTGAGGTCTTTGATTTCTTCTGGGGTTAGTTCATGCATTTCTAGGAACTTGTCCACTTCATCAACATTGTTGTTTGTTGACATACAGTTGTTAATAGTATCCTCTTATGATGTCTTATTTCTTCAGTGTCAGTGCTCATGTCCCCCTTCACATTTCTGATTATATTTATTTGTATCTTCTTTCCTTGTTAGTCTATGGATTTGTTGATTTTGTTGATCTTTTTGAAGAACCTTTTGGATCTGATGACTTTCTGCTTGGGTTTTTTTTATTCTCCATTTCATTTATTTCTGCTCTAATCTGTATTATTTCTCTCCTTTTCCTTACTCTGGGATTAGTTTGCTGTTCTTTTTCTAGTTCCTCTTGGTGTATAGTTAGGTCTTTGATTTTAGCCTTTTTTCTTTTTTAATGTAAGCACTGAGAGCTATAAATTTCCCTCTCAGCACTGCCTTTGCTGTATCTCATGAGTTTTGATATGTTGTCTTCTCATTTTCATTTGTCATGAAATATTTACTGATTTCTCTTGCAATTTATTATTTGAACCAGTGATCATTTAAGAACACATGCTTTAATTTCCATATATTTGTGAATTTTTTCTTTTTCTACCATATTAATTTCCAACTTTATTCTTTTTATGATCAAAGACAGTGCTTTCTATAATTTCAATCTTTTAAAATTTACTGAGGTCTGATTTATGTCCCAACATAAGGTCTATCCTGGAGAAAGATCCATGACTACTTGAGTAGAATGTATATCCTGCTGTTTTGGGGTATAATATTCTATAAATGTCTGTTAGGTCTAGTTCATTTATATTATTCAAACTCTCTATTTCCTTATTTATCCTCTTTCCAGGTTTTCTATCCAATGCTGAGAGTAAAGTGCTTAAGTCTCCAACTATTATTGTAGAGACTTCTATTTCTCCCTTTAATTTTGCCAGTATGTGCCTCATGTATTTTGGGGAACCAAAGTCATGTGAATAGTATTTATTATTGTTATTTCTTCTTGGTGAATTTTCCATTTTATTAATATATAATGATATCTTAAACTCATGTAACAGTTTTGCATTTAAAATCTATTTTGTCTGATTTTAGTATCACTACTCCAGATCTTTTCTGATTACTATTTGCATGGAATATCTTTTTCTAGTATTTCACTTTCAGCCTGTTTTGGTCCTAGTGTCTAAGGTGAGTCTCTTGTATAGAACAAACAGATGGCTCATTTAAAAAATCCATTCTGTCACTTGACATCTTTTGATTGAAGAGTTCAATCCATTAACATTCAATGTTATTACTGTAAATGCATTACCAACTTTGTCATTTTATCCCTTGGCTTTCCATTGTCATATCTTACTATTTTCTGTACCTTAACCCTTCTATTATCCTTATTTATAATTTTCATTTCTATACTCTTTTCCAAGACTTTTGTCCTTGTCTTTTCCTTTCAACCTGTAATCCATACTTTAGTATCTATTGTAGATCTGGTCTATTGGTGACATATTCTCTCATTTTTTGTCTGTGAAGACTTTAATCTCACTGTCATTTCCGAAGGATAGATTTTCTGTATAAAGAATTATTTGCTGGCAGTATTTTTCCTTTAAGTATCTTAAATATATTGTATCACTGTCTTCTTGCCTCCATGGTTTCTGCTGAGAGATCAGCACTTAGACTTATTAAGATTCCCTTGTAAGTGATACATTTTTCATTCTGCTCTCAGAAACCTCTCTTTATTTCTTACATTTGACATTCTGAAGAGTAGATGTCTCAGAGTAAGTGTATTCAGATATATTCTGTTTGGGGTATGTTGTTGTTCTTGAATATTGATATTCTTGTCTTTCATAAGGATTGGAAATTTTTCAGTCATTATTTCCTCAAATATTCTTTCTGCTTCTTTCCCATTCTTTTCCTTTTTGGACACCAAAAATACACATGTTTGTGTGTTTCACACTATCATTCAATCCCCCAAGACCCTGTTCCATTTGTTCATTCTTTTCTTTTTTGTTTCTCCTGTATTTTCCAGTTCAGATGTTCTGTCCTTGAAATCATTAATTATGTCTTCCAGAAATTCAAATCTGCTATTAGGTGCCTCTAATGTATTTTTTTTTAAAGATTTATTTATTTACTGTATTTTTTCTTTATTTATAACCCATCCTCCCTTGCCACAGTTGTAACCCTTCTGTGATCCAAATCTCTTCTAAAATAAAGCCAATAAAATAGCCAAATACAATTAATAAGAAAATGAAATATGATAGTTTTATTTTATTTTTTTATTTTTTATTTTTTTTACAGCTGGTTAACCTATGGAGATTTATTCATTCATTTATTCAGTCAAATTTTTATCAAGTTTCTACTCTGTTTTCTTCAACACTGTCCTAGCTTTTATTGTTACAGAAGTAATGGGAAGGTCCTTGACCTTCTATTTATATGGAAGCACATGTCTATAGTAGAAAGAGGCACACTTAAATAAATAATTGCATTGAAAACATATATGTTACTACAATAAATTTCTAATTAATTTTTTTATATTTTAGGAAGCTTTAGATTACATAAATATTATATAAAAAATATAAGGTATTCCCATATGCCTCACTCCCTCCCCTCCCACACTTTCCCACATCAACATCCCTCATTAGTGTGGTACATTTGTTACAATTGATGAACACATATTGAAGTATTGCTACCAACCGTGGATTACAATTTAAATTATAGTTTACACTCTGTCTCACACAACTTTGTAGGTTATGACAAAATATACAATGGCCTGTATCTGTCACTGCAATGTCATGCAGGACAACGCCAATGTCCCAAAAATGCCCCGATGTTACATTTATTCTTCCCTCTCCCTCCTTAGAACCTCTGGTGGCCACTGCCTTTGTATCAATGATAAGATTTCTTCCATTACTAGAATAATAATAAGTCTATGATGGAATAATAATAAGTCTACTTTTGTCCATTGTTCCTTCTGCAATCTTGAGGATTTGGGGATGGTGATGCCCACTCTGTTTCTGATTGAAAGGAGGCTTAGAGCTCATGGGGCAGGTGGATGGAACTATCTTTTTTTTTTTTTTTTTTTTTTTTGACATTTTTACATATTGATATTTATTCATCTATATAATTGTTTTGACTATAAAATTATTTTGTACCCATAAAATTTTTATTTAGTTTGTATTACCTTCTAATAAGTGAATCTTTGTTGTTACATGTTCCCTTTTAGCCTTACTTTTTTTTTTTTTATTATGGGTAAAAATAAAAATTCTCACAATACATACAAACATTTGTAAAATGATATATAAATATATATGCATATATGTGTATTTGCTTACAAAAATGTTATTTATATATATATATATACATATATTTTAAGAGGTGCTTAGATTACCCAAAATATTACATGGAACCCACTGGGATTCCCATGTTGCCCACCTCCCACACCTCCCACCACATCCCACACAAACATCTCCCACAGTGTGGCCCACCAACCTCAATGAACTTACACATCCTGGAGCCTTGCCACCAACCATAGACCACAGTTCACACTGTAGACCACACTCTCTCCCACTCAGTTCTGAGTGGTGTGTGCTGATTTAAAATGGCCTACATCCATTGCCACAACAGTACTCAGGACAACCTCCAACTCCCAAAGAAGCCCCTGTATTTCAACTGCTCATCCCCTCCCTACCCAAAAACTGTCAAGTGGCCACTGGCTCCACCTCATTGTTATAATTTCTTGCATTGCAAGAATCACCATATGTGAGCAAGAGAATACCATCAAGTCCACTCTAGTCCATAGTTCTTCCCCCAATCCAGAGGCGACTGGGATGGTGATGTCCACTCCAACTCCAAGTGAGAGAGGGCTTATATCCCATGGATATGGTGGGTGGGATGATCCTGCCTGCAGATGCAGGCCCTCTCCATTCCCTGAGATGGTCATTTCCCATCGTTGTCTCCTCACCAGGTGACTTGGATGAGTCCATTGAGCTGTAGGGTAGGAGTTGCAGCTCCACCTAGATTTCATGAACACCTGGCACATAGGTAGGCGGGAGGCTCCACTCTCTGGAAGTATACCTAAAAACTCCAGCATCGCATATAGGTTTGAATAGAAGGGACTGGTGAACCATGTGAAGGGAGGACTTATTTGAGTCTAATTCTGGCACTCTCAGGAGCACAGATTCCAAAATAGAACCCACTGATAAGGCATCAGTCTCTGGGGCTATCCCCCCTTATATAGGACCAGGGTGTCTCCGGAGCTCTCAGGAACCCCACTGAGTGGGGTGATAGGCACTTAGATGTTCTATGAGCTCCTACTAAGGTGTGCGTAAGAGTTACCTCTGGGATGACCTCCCGACTCTCTTTGAAGTCTCTTAGCCACTTGAACTCATTTGTCTTTACCATTTCCCCCTTTTATTCAAGGTCTTTTTCCAGTTGTGTTGCCCCTTTGAACGATTTTGTATATCTTTCATGTATATTCGGATGAACTAATTCCCATGAAACCCCCCTCCCAGACACCCCCCACCAATAATCCCCTGCAGTACCCATTGTAACCCTTCTGTGACCCAGATCCTCCACGCACATGTAGTCCATAAAATAATCAAACACACCTACTAGGAAAAAGCAACAAGTATGATTAGCTTACATGCAAGAGACAAACATAAGGAAACTCAGTGGGGAAAAAAAAAAGAGAGAAGGAAAAAAAAAAAACCAAATAATCAAACAAAAAAACAAACAATATAAAATATAATTAGCAGATTGGGACATTCAAAAAAATGGGCAAAAAGGCAAAGGAAATGCCTTTAAAATATATATATTCTTTTTTTTTTTTCCTTCCTTCCTTTTATCACTGTGTCATCGGATGTCCGGTTTGCCGTGACACCTTCCCCCTCTCAATCCCCACTGCCTCCCAATTTTTCGTTTGATTTTCAAAGAAGTTTTAGGTCACAGCAAAGTCACACACGGAGTGCCGGAGACTCCCAGATACCAAACCACCCCCTCTTCCCCTCCCCATATTAACCCCCCCCCTTTTTTTTTGAATGTTAGCATTGTTATAACTATTATACATACAGCATTATATAGCAACTAAACATTGTCAATGATTTACAGTATAGTTTACAATTTAGATGATACAGTTTAATAATTTTGATGATATTTACCATGTCCTGTGTCCATTACTGTAAGCTAATGAAAAACCTTCCCCATGACCACCGAACACCCCATTAGATCTTGACTGTTCCCTTCCCCCAGCCCCCCAGGGCCCATGATACCACCCTATCCCGACCCATGGAATCTCAAGATTCACAGTTACATGCGCTGGGGATTTGAACCTGCCCTTCCTAATCCACCCACCCGCCCGTGCTGCACCACCAAACCCAGGAACACCACCACTCATCTGCCCCATCCCCCAACATGCAACCACACTCTATCCCTTTACCATAGATTATGCCCATATGGGTGATGGCTCAAAGCCTGCTCTTCTCTTACTCTCCTTTGTTAACCTATCTTTCAGACAATGGTTCTCAGAGACTGCTCACTTTCCTCAGTTCAGATCAGTGAGGTCATATATTGTTCATCCTTCAGTGCCTGGCTTGCTTCACTCAACATAAGGTCTTCAAGATTCATCCACGTTATTTCATGTGTTAGCACTTTGTTCCTTCTTACAGCTGAGTAATATTCCATTGTATGTATGTACCACATTTTGCTTATCCATTCGCCTGTTGATGGGCACCGGGGCTGATTCCAACTTTTGGCAATGGTGAACAATGCCGCTATGAACATTGGTGTGCATATATCTGTTTGTATTTTTGTTTTCAGTTCTTCTGGGTATATATCCAGCA